>CABEEJ010003199.1:21045-88057 GCA_901482245.1 Timema douglasi
AGGGGGGAAAAATGCTTTTACGCACAGTGTGTCGGGCTCGGTTTGGATGTTAAAGTGCCCACAAGCCGCCAAGATTTGCGGCGTATTTAGGCTTGACCAAACCCCTACCGACTAAAAAACCTGACCCTCTTCTCCTTGCCTCTGTTACTCCCCCACGGAACCACCGTTAGGTATTACTTCGTGGGGGGAGGCATTAGCTGTTGTTCCGCTCTTCCTTCTGTGACTTGGCCACTCCTACTTCCCCGTTCCCACCTAGGTGTGTGTGTGTGTGTGTGTGTGTGTGTGTGTGTGTGTTACGATCAAATAAAATTGATGTTTTCAAAGATTCTGACTTAGCCACGCGATCAATGTGAATTCCCCTACGTATATAATGTACTATTTAATAAAGTGTTGTTTTATTTATATACCATTACACATTAGCGTAAGTGCGTATAACCCGAACGGGTAGTAAGACGCGGTGCTAATAATAATAATAACTTCATATCCAAAGAGTCTCCTTTGGCATCTCGAGTGCCTATCCCCTTGAAATTTCTCCGTTTAATATTCCACGAGTTTTAGAAACCCAAAACACGCTAATAAACACGAGCAGACTGTCTCAAAGAGGCCTACCCACTTGAAATTAAATATTTCAAAGGGATTTAGACCAAAATGGTGCGTGGAATTTTATATTGACTAACAATTTAAGAACTAGATAAAAGAAAATGTCAATAAATAAGCCACTTACTTGAATTTACAATAAGGTTTTTGTTAGTAGGCACCTCTTAGTAGATAGTAATAAAGCATTAGTCAAACTCTTTAGATCAAATAGGCGTAATTCTAACAATTTATTTAAGAGACAAACTAGTAAAATAAGCTGTGGCGAGACCATTTCTATCGTCTGCCCTATTTTTCTGTAATATGTACAGCACAAAGAGTCGTCGGCCTATTTATTTTCTTGTCTAGTAGCTATGTTTCTTGGAACGCTTCTTTTGCTAAGTCTGTTTCTTCCAGGAACTTCATAATTTCAGTCACAGTCTTATCTAAAAAGTCTGATAGTCTGTAAACTGACACTAATTCACTCCGAAAATTGCCAAAATTGAAAAGACTACCATAGCTTGACTTAAGTGACAAAAATAAACTTTCAGGAAATCGAGATTTGAAGCTTTGAAATTTTTTTGAATCTAGCAGCTCAATAAATTGCAGCTCATTAAGATCTTGAAACCTCAGCTCCATTTGCCCAACCATGGTGTCAATAATTTCATTATATTATTATTATTATTAGCACCGCGTCTTACTACCCGTTCGGGTTATACGCACTTACGCTAATGTGTAATGGTAGGGTGATTGTGAGATGAAATGAAGGACCTACAGTTTAACGTGGAATCCAAACCACGGTGGAGGCCTGGCATTCCCCACATTCACATTATGTCTTGTCAGAGGTGAAGGAAGGGTTTGGTAATCAGATAAATCCGTGCCGGGACCGAGGATTGAACCCCAGCCGCCAGCATAGACGTCTGACACCTTACCCCTAGACCGCCAGGTCACCTGATTTCGTTATAAAGACGCACATATTTATTTCTTGGATTCAATGAGCCATCTTCTCT
This sequence comes from Timema douglasi, assembly GCA_901482245.1. Lineage (NCBI taxonomy): Eukaryota > Metazoa > Arthropoda > Insecta > Phasmatodea > Timematidae > Timema > Timema douglasi. The sequence continues at coordinate 22,629 of CABEEJ010003199.1, forward strand.
TCTTAGGAGCTTCCACGTTGTATTCATCTTTTAATTTTCTATACGTCTCTTCAAAGTCGTTTCTAGCATCTTTGAGGTGAGAAATCGTCTCTTTTACTTCATCGATGCAGTATTTCACATCGAAAGTTTTGGTTTTAAGAATTTTGAATAATGTGTCGGTGAGAGAAAAAATGTTGCTGAAAACCTTCAGTAGAAAGGCGAAATCGAAATCTCTCAATGATGACGCATACCCTTTAGCAGTCACGAAAGCATCAGCATCCCAACTATCTGGATTTTCAGCAATATTCTCAAAAAACTGTATGAGCTATGTTTTATTTTCATTCACCATGTTCACAATTCTGTAATTATAATTCCACCTCGTACTGACAACTGTTGTAAACCGCTTCTTTACCTCAGATTGATTAAGAGCGTTAATGCGTTTCGATGAATGTGAGAAGAAATTTGGAATGCCATTCAATGTCTTAAATAATATCTTGCATTCTGTTATATGATTCACAGACTGTGAAATAACTAGATTGAGTTTGTGAGCATAACATTGGATGAAGAGTGCACATGGGCACCTCTTTTTCACAAGCGTTTGCACACTATTTAAATGTCCAGAAAATGTAGCAGCTCCATTATACGCTTGTGCTACAAGTTTTTGCTCACAATTGAAACTCGAAAGGATTCGAAAAACATGCTCACTTAAAATAATTGCAGTCCGATCACTGCTGACATCTAAAAAACCAATAAATCTTTCATATATTTGGCCATCTTTCACATATCGAAGGACTGTCGAAAGTTGAGAGAGCTTTGCAATGTCCATAGTTTCATCCAACATTATTGCTAGAAAAAAATGCATCATTTGTTTCCGACTTAATCTTATCCAAAATTACATCACCAGCACATTCAATGATGTCGTTTTGAATTTTGTTGGAGGTTCCTTTAAACGCTCCCTTACTCTGGAGATGAAAATCCAATTTACTATCGTATTTAGAAAGCAACTGCATTAGTTCAATGTAGTTTCCCCGGTTAAGGGAATCTTCCCATTCGTCGTGACCTCTGAATGGCAGCTCTTGCTTAGCCAAAAAACAGCACACATCAATTAATCATTTCATTAGTTCCCAGTTTGAATCAACCTCTGCATTATGTTTTAAAACGTCTAACCTTTTTTACTCACTCAGTTGAAAATCTATTCTGGTTTTCCCGAAAGTTTTTAATTTAGTTATTGCGGATAGGTGGGAGTGAATCTTTTCATGGCGCATCTTGGCTTTGTGAAAATTGCTGATATCACAAAATCAGTTATTATTCCAAACTCCCTGATTTGTTTCGAACAACACAAACGGCCAACAATACAGCCTGTTTCTTGATTTGCATGCAGTTAACCATTTTGAAGAAGTATAATATTCTGTTTTGAAATGACGTGTATAGTCTTTCATTTTTGTTTTAGCATAAATGTCTGGAGTTGGCCTACCTTTCATTATTACTTGCTTCTTTTCTTCAAAAGCGAGGGCTCCAAACGAAACTGCAAATAATCGGTCGAGAGCACAGCATTGAGAAAGGTGATCGGCACTGCTACATCCCACTGAACAACCTTCACTAACCCTGCTGCTTGTCTCAGGTCCCTTCCCCAAGCTTTGTTGTGAGGGAACAGTTTTCAAATCCGAGTCCCCTTCCATAGTTCACACTTTCAAACACTGTCAAACTAAATTGACAATCGAACACTTTAACACTTCAAGATCTCTTTCATCAATGGGAACAATTGCATAAGCTTAATAACCACAACACTACCACTTATAAGAAGCAAACCAAAATTACATTTACCTGTGTCAGAACGCCAAGTGTTAGCATATATCTTATTATAGAGATGGACTAGGATGGCTTCAACTAGTCCTCTTCTCGGTAGGAGCCGATAAGACTCTAGCGCTTCCGATGTTAGTTGGGAGAGGGGAAGGGGTCCGCGCAAGCAGCGGGAATATCATTGAGTATTGTGACAGCGCTTCTGATGTTAGTGTGTTGTCATTGTAGGATGAGACTTTCTTGATAGAACTTTAGGATACAGTGCATAAGGTGTCAGAATCCCATCCAATAAGGCCGAACTCGATTCGGTAAGGGCAACTCGACGCTTTCAAGCAGTGGGATAGCCGATATAAAATACACAGGGATGCACATGTGAGTATGGGGGAATAAAGGCAGGGTAGGGTAAGACTGAAGGTGGAACCAATATGGAGGTATAAACGGGGATGACAACTTACAAGGTGGGGTTCACGATCCAAACAAACACGGTTCAAGGTACCCACACCTTGCAAGAGAAAATAATTATACATGGGGTGGGCTTACAGATGCAGACAATACATAGGGTGGGCTTAGAACAAAAAGGTTATTTTATTCGAGTTAATATATTACTCCCAAACACTTATTTCCGCTGCAAATTATGTCTCTTGTACAGAGGAAGTAATCACTAATCATGATACCATTCAAATCAGACGTCATGCTAGAGTTGATGGGGGATCTCCGACAAATAGTATATTTAGCCACGTCTAGATCTTCTCATTGGTCTCTCCCCACTATGTTTGTCAAAGCGAATTTAAGCATGGTAAGGTGACTATTAACATCTACGGAAAACAATTGGGAGAGGGCCTTCTCATTTCACTAAATCTATATTACTGAGACTCCCAATATTTTATCATGTCTGGCTGCTATTCTTTTATTTAAAAAAACTAATGTAAACAATGTGTGTGCAAATCTATCATTAGAAGAAGATAAAAAAATTTAAAGTGGTATTAATTATTGTTCAAGTTCACATTTAAAGATCACTAACGCTGAACCTTGTACTTCTGCTGCTGTATTGATAGCTAAACACCTAAACGTAAAATCTTTGTTAATCTCTTTTGAACATAGATGATGAGTTTATTTATGAATGTGTTTATATCATTCGACATGAAAGATAAATCACTATCTCTTTATTTATTCAATTTTTATTAGTACTTTGGATTTTACTATTTAAAGTCTGAACTTTTATTTCTAGATAAGAATTTGTATATTTATCAAGTTTAAGCTAGTATCTTCTCATATTTGTTTAATTGATTGTACATTTCTTGCTGCCCTAAAAGCTTATAACTGTTAACTTGTATGTATTATTGTTTCAAGGGTCAGAGTACTACTATTATTTACGGATGTGAGGAAGACTCTTCGAACTACTCATCAAGTAGAGTGATATAAACCGAGTGTAACTATCTCAGTTTGCTATGGTGACTAAGGGCAAGAACACGTGTGGGGGTCATACTGGAGGGAAGGAGGCCATCACGAGTCCAATCCAAAGGTTCTTTAGTCAGAGCTGTGTGTTAGTCACTGGAGCTACAGGCTTCGTCGGCAAAGCTCTGGTCGAGAAGCTTCTTCGTTCCTGCCCTGAAATGGCTACTATCTACCTGCTGATTCGTCCAAAACGAGGTCTCGATGTGCCCACCAGGCACAAAGAGCTTATGAAACACCCGGTAGGTACTAAAAAATTATCAATTTTAATACATATTATTCATTTCACATTATATTATAGATTTTGAAGACATATTTGGAAATGATAGAAACATCTTAATAATTCTGTCTCCCTTCCTCCTCTTCGAATTATATATAATAGGGTATCCAACAGGCATTCGTTATGGGCCCACAAGTCGCAGAGTTTCCTGCTTCGATCAGTATCAAGCATGTTGCTTACAGCTAGTCTTAGTGAGAGCAAAATTTGGCATGGATTGAGATTCGTTCCAGATGGACTACCCAGCTTAACCTCATCCAAAGAATAACCTAAGCCCAACTTGGACAAATAAACCACCCCAAACCACTCCGTGAAACACCTGAAGTCTGTGGGAGACAAGAACGCCGTCCCGTATGCTACCTTTAAGTCCACCACAGCCCAAACCCTTCAACCCCACCCTTGTCGGTTGAAAGCCTTCTTAGGGTAGCTAGGGGAAAATTACCATCCCCGCCATTTCCTGGACCCTCCTTAAGTGCGATACAAGCGTCACGAGAAGAAGTCAGAAACTCATAAGATACATCTTTTTTACACTTACTTTGTATTGCTGTTATTAGAAAGCTAATATTATATTTCTAGTCCTGATATTCTACTTAATTTTATATTTTCCTCTATCTTTTTTTATCATCTATTTTTACTTTACCACAACTACAAAGGAGTTGGCTCCTTGTTCTAAACCAAAACTAATACTAAAATACCTTTTATACTAACTAAACTAACTTAGTTTACTGCATATACACATCGAGATGTACACGTTTTGCTTGTGTTTTCTTGGGGGCGCTTTGGCTGCTGATGTTTGTTGGCAACACTGAATGGCTATATGATAGATATCCTCTAAGGCCAACGATGATCTGGATGCCTGACAATGATGGCCTTAAATTACACTTGTTACCAAGTGTTCCGAGATAATGTGACTCCTTGGGCCGGTCCAGCCATCCCTTGCAGATGTCCCCTATGATGTTATCGTATTGCCTGTCGGTATGTTGGAGCTAGGTTTTAGTTGTCAGTGGCATTACTGTAATTGAAATCCCGGTCACCAACCCTTGACCTTTGGCAGGCATCTCCAGGATATCTATAGAATACACACTATGTGAGTAGCGTTCCGTCATGTTTTATAGTGTTGTCCTTTTCTGTTGTCATTCCTGGTATTTCTAAAGTTTTCTAGTCTCTCTCTTGTATATAGTCTAGATCATCATAATTTCTGTTTGTGTTGTTGTCCTCGTATCTATGGTACTTCTTCTCTAACTTTACTGCCTAAATCTCTGTTCTTTTAGTCAGTGTATGTAATCGTCTCATTCCTCTTGTGAGAATTTAGTTGCAATTTCCTTGAGTAGTTTTCTCAGGGTGCCGTCACATAGGATGTCATAGTTACGCCGTCTCTGAAGTGTTACTTGTTGCTGGCTCTGCAGGTGGTGTGTGGTTGCACATTCATTCCCAGACAGCATTCTTAGCTGTTGCCTCCTCTCCACATTTGCATTCTCTCGTCTCAATTAGTCCTCTGCCGTGGAGAAACGTTTTGCGTGTCACCTTAAATAATGCAGACGCTCATGAATGTTCAGAAAAACGTTGTAGAGCCACCTGCTTTAATGCTCCTTACTCAGTTATCTTGTCACTCATATTATAGGCATCTTCGTATCTCCGCTGATATCGCTCCAACCCTTATCCCCGGAGAGCCTCAGCAGTATACATCTATGAAGCCTCCTTAGCAACTTAGTCGGTGAGCCCACACGCCAGCCCTGTAACCAATCATAGCCTCGTGGGACCATTTGATGGTTTGAATTAGGAGATAGAACCGCCTCTTCCCTATGCTTATTAAACTATCCATGACTCGTTTGACTTTGCCATAGACTTGATCCATATGGACTTAAATGTTTCGCTTTTCATTTAACGTTGTGCCCAGGTATCAGGTAGTCTTAATCCACGTTTTATTCTAGAGGTTAATATTCAATATGGGACCCCTCAGAAGTGTCCCTCCAAGCAACGTTTAGGTGGTATTCACGGAAGTTAATTCTAGCTTCACCTTTTGCCACCAATTATGTAGATCCTCCAGAACCCGGTTTGCCTTGGTTTCCAGCTGTAATAGTGATTCGCCGTCGACTATCCAGCTGTAATAGTTATTCGCTGTCGACTATCAACAGGTCATCCGTGGAGGCCACCAGACCCGCTGTTCCATGGAGATACTCCATTTCTAGTAATCTAGGTTTGAGTCCCACATCTCAAAATACCAGTCCGTTTACTGAAACTTGGGAGCATCCCTTGGTTAATTTCTTAGATAGGGATACTCTGACATCTCAATGTGGCGTATCTGTCTTTGCAATACTCCTGGAAGCTGTTGTAGAGTCTTCTTGGACATCTTATATCCCTCATTCTCTTTATGAGAGCTGGCCACTACAGGTTGTCAAATGCTCCTGATCTGTCCATGAATATCCCGACCATATACTTTTATCTCAGGTTGTCTATTAGTCCATAGTTATTGTTATCACGTCTTCGTGGACCTTTATCGCCCAAAGCCATATTGCCTCTGGTGAACTCCTACCATTTCATGGTGTTTTTGTAGTCTTGATCACAGGATTTTCTCTTGTAGCTTCCCACAGGTGTTCAGTAAGCAAATAGGTATTTATGACTTAGGGAGCGCCGTTTTCTTGTCCTCTCCCTTGATTAGAACTAGACTACCTCATTCTATTTCCAGATATTTGGTACTATGCCATGTACCAGGCGTTCATTCAAAATCTGGGTGACAAACGGATCGATTAGAGCAACAGTTTACTGCAACACCTTGACCTTGATACCATCAGGTCCAGGTGTTTTCTTTTTCTTCGTCCTGGGTCATTGAATCCCCTTCTGTCTTGTCCTCGTAAAGGTTATTTCATATTTCTTCTTGTCTCTTCGTTTTGGCCGTCTTCGTTGTCCCGCTTATCAGGGAGCAACGACTCCATTAATAATTCTTCCGATTTGTGGAAATTTTGTCTGGTTGTTTCAAGGTCATAATCGAAGCCAATTACAATTTTAAAGAAAAATCACCAAGAATTGGATATAATTGATTAATTTACGCACTCTCCCAGCCCATTTCAATCACTGCTACCAGACTACTTTTGGGTTAGTTATTTTTTATTCTGTAAATTCTTAGAATAATTTACTTACTTGCCAGGTCCTGACTTCTCTGATAGATCCTTCTGGCTCTTCGGGCATCCCCATGCAGTCTCTGTAATAGGTCATTCCATGATTAGTGACTTTAGTCTCTTCCCTCTGAAGAGGTATTGCAACTCTTAGGACATCCTGCAAACCCCGTGTAAGTTGTTCGGCCATCCAATTAACGTTATCTCGTGGTGACACTGGAGAGGGAAGCAACAAGTTTCCCCTAAGTATATTCCATTCCACTTTCCAAATGTTGGACCAACGTTGTCTCTCTCCTGCATTTCCTGTTCCGCCCGCCTCTTTCCCTAGTGGTCAACACGAAGTAGATCAGTTTGAGGTTAATAGTGGTGGCGTGTTATTTCAACTTCCATCCACTTATCGTGTTTGCAGCAGCAATTTTGCTCATCGTCACATCGATGTTGGTCGACGCTCCCGCACTTACGTCGTACGTCACCAGGTTGTTTAGTTTATTTTAAACTTCTAACTTTCTGGCATTTATTATTTCCTTTAGTGCCTCACCCGTCTCGCTCGTTATCGTGCTGTATCACATAGGTGACGCTGCGCGAGAATCGTCTGTATGTATAGACGGTATTCCTAGATATGCACGGCCGATTTCTTCCAGTTCTTCTATGTATGGCTCTATTCGTCCAGAATATTGAAAGTACAAAATATTTGTCAATATACACCTGCCTATATTAGTTCCTAGTTCAACATACGCTACCTTCTCGTTGCAAAATTGTGTTATTTCGGTTGTTGTTATGTGTTTTATTAAACACGATAACAGCACTCATGGGGTTATACTCGGACGAGATAATTATTGTGTTAACAGGCATGTGTGGAATCTTCTCATTCTTTATATAAGTTCCCTGCTGACACGCGACGTCTAGTTTTATTTCCTCAGCGAGTCCCCATATGTCATGTAACACGGTCGCACTCCTCATCCCGTTTATCTGACCTATCCTGATTTCACTGTTCTTGATTTAGGGTTGATAAGTATGGGCGGTGTTTTTGCACTACGTCTCTTTAGGGTTGGAAATTATGCGTCCGTGCGCTCTAAAAGTTGTTCGTAAAGTAAATCGTCGTTTAAGGTCTCGTTTCTTCGTATTAAGACTTTGATAACCATTTAACGGAAGCTCACTGGATCCGTTGGTGGGTTTGTGGATCTTAGGAGGATTCTGTCCAGTGCCTCGGGACTCGGGAACATTACGGTGCCTACTATTTCATGACATGGCCTCGTGATCTAGCTCAAGGACAGGTTCAGGTTTTGTTCCTCCTACCTTGACAGCTGGATTATCTATTCGAAATTGGGGTATTAATATGTTTGAGTAATTTCGGCCCTGTGCCTCATCTCCCCTTTTCCCTCAGTCATATATACTTCCCTTTTTGCTACCGGTGTAGTCGGGGTTGTTGCTACTTCTCCGTGACCGCTGGTTACAGTGTTCACACTTTCTGCTGCAGGTATTCTCTTTTGCCCCTTCTTCCAGAATCTCCACTTAGGAGTTTTCTTCTCGGAATGAGGACCTTACCTCAATTTTCGCAAACGGATTTATTCCTGGTGCCATATTTACTAATATGACCTAGATCCCTACATTTGTTGCATTGTGAAACGACGACATAATATTTAACTGACACCGAGCTGAAGCCGATGTAAGATTGGGTACCTTACCTCAATTATCGTAAAAGGATTCCTTTTTGGTGCCATATTTACTAATATGACCTAGATCCCTACATTTGTTGCATCGTGAAACGACGACATAATATTTAACTGACACCGAGCTGAAGCCGATGTAAGATTGGGCACCTTAGCTCAATTATCGTAAAAGGATTCCTTTTTGGTGGCATATTTACTAATATGACCTTGATTCCTACATTTGTAGCATCGTGAGGTGACGACATAATATTTAACTGACACTGAGTTGAAACCAATATAAGATTGGGCACCTTAGCTCAAATCGAAAACGGATTCCTTCCTGGTGCAATATTTACTAATATGATTTAGATCCCTGCATTTGTAGCATTGTGAGACGACATAATCTTTAACTGACACCGAGCTGAACCCATTGTAACTCATTTCCACAAATGTTGTTACTATTCTTAGGTTTCTTGCTTGTGGTTCGACTTAAATCACGTGGTTGACCACAGCGCTATACCTTTGTCCAGTCCTTAATTTAACTGAGAATCATGCATCGAAATATTTCTTTGGCCTTTTCTTAGTCAAGTTCTGTTGATATACTGTTTCCTTGGTGTGTTAGTTTGACAAACCAATAGGCACGTCAAAGATCATCACAAGGGTCTATATTTTCCCCAGTTTCTCGTATTCTCGATTTTTTTCATACCTCTCTACTACCCATAACCTTTTTGGTGTCAATATCTATTCTCTCTCCACGGTCACTATTTCCCCAGCTGTTCTAATATAACTTATTTTGATCTTTTATTTCACAACATTGATCCTTGTCATTATCGTCTTCTTAATGTCCTCTGGGTCCTGTATTTGATGTTACAAAAAGAGTAGGGTCCTCGCCTTTTCCATCTGGATTTTTGTTCCGCTTGCCTCTTGTTTTGGCACCACATACACAAAGGATGGTATTGGTCTCTGGGAAGTCATAGGTCTTCTCTTGTCTTGTACTCTGGTGTTCTCATTCTCGAACTGTTCAATTGGACCCTCATGGTGTGCCTACGTCATAGCCAGGTTTGTCAGATACTTATTTTTGGTGATCTTTGCATCTACGACTAATGTCCAATTTACAAAATCCATCAGTTCCTTGTAGACTAATCCCAAAAACCCGCATAAAAAAGTCGTTAGAAAAAAGGAATAGTTATAAAATCAAAGCCCTTTGCTTCTCCCATTTTTTAGTTAACATACATGGGCATGAGCCTCATATGATGATAGATTTTCTAAATCTCAATCAAAAGGTTAAATACAAGGCTACCCCTTTCCCCATCATTGATATGACTTTCCAGTACTTAGGAAAAGCTAGATTCTACATGTTAATCTACTTGAATAATGCCTACTATCAATTTACATTATTTGAGAAGCCAAAGCCTTACACTGCTTTATAATCCAGTACGGCCTTCTGGAATTTAAAATGACAATTTTCGCATCTCAGGCAGGACTCAAACACACTCAGCAGTCTTCTTCACACGATCTTATACTACATACAATTCTAGTAGTCCACGTATTTAATTACCTTGATGATCTAGTAGTCTATTCAAATAATCTAGAGGTTCACGTTATCCATGTACGGCAAGCGTAGAAAACATTTAGAGGGGGGAGGGGGAAAAACCTCACAGTGAACCCAGCTAAGGTAAAACTAGCGGTGCCCGAAATATAATACTTAAAACATGTGTCAAGTCAAGGAATTTTAATAAACCCCGAACTTGCTGGGCCCACAACCCAGAGGTCCACGGATCATAATCATGCTCTGCTACTACTGCACCATGCTCTCATTTTCCGTATGCTTCCAATAAACGTTCATATTACTTATCCATGGATCAGGCCTGGCTGACAGTGATTCAAACATGTAGTTATAAATACTCACGAAAGCAGTTTAAAGAATAGGCACTTCTTTAGAGATGATCACTTAGTAGATTTCACCGCACTCGGGCAGCTAATAAGCGTACGAAGTTCCTCTACATTGAAAAGTAATTGGCAATTGTTATTGTCCAAGCACTCCACGTTTACTTGAAAGCCACGTTGTATCAATCGACGGTTCAGGTTCAGCCGTAGCCGCGTCTGGTATCGAGCTCTGCTCCTAGACCAGCATCAGAGCTCGGCAAATAGTATATCTCTTCTAGCGAGAAGCGATAAATTCGTCTACTTTGATACTCTCATCTTGGTGGTGAGTGCTAGTTAGGAACGAAAGTTTTTCTTCGCCGTTTTGTTATTAAATTGTTTTAAGATATAATTTATTAATTATTAGCTTAGATAAAAAAATTATTTCAGTTTACCTCCCACCCTGATGTCCTTAACTGCATCATAAGCATTAAAAGTATCAGCAGACAATGGTACTGCAATCTCTTGCTGAGTTTTACTCTGCTCACAATTCGGTTCTTATGAACCTGGGATATTAGGTTTCATATATATTACATACTTACCTCAAAAACCTGACCTGGGGCATTCTCTCTGGGATGGGTTTAAGAATGTGTGGAGAGAGATTGACACCCCCCTCCCCCTCCCACTCGAGCTTTCGTTTAGCAGTAGAAGTCGTCAACGATGCCAACCTCATAGTCTTCACCATTGAAGGAGTGTTTGAACCCTTGGCTTCAAGATACCTAGGTACTTAAGAGAGTGTCAGAGGCTTTCTTGCTTAATTCTATCCTTAGGAATATCCGTAAGAAAAATTGGCTGAAGGAAGCTTGGCAAAATTCAAAGGACCCGATAGGCAAGGTCGCTAGAATCAAAGCGTATCTATTTCGTGAAGGGAACCAAGACAAAAATTGAGATTATGTACAAACAATGCAGGGCCTTGTGGCAGCTCTCTCGGTTTTGTTGGATAAGCTCTTTGGAGGCCTACTACTAGCAGGTGTGAAATGGCATATTGAGAGAATAGGATCTTGTTGGACGAGCATTTCAGCTTTAAGGCCAGCCTTGATTCTTCACAAACTTATATATGATTTGTTGAGAGAGTCATGGGATATTTTAACATCAATAAGCTAAGTGGAGCTGTTTTCCTAGAATTGGCAAACACCTTTGATCGTGTTTGTCGCAAAGGACTTATCAATAAACTTATTTCACTGGCCTTTTTTATTCTGCCTGGTTAAGCGATCCCAATCATACTTGTCGTACTGGAGTAACTCCAAATTGGTTGGGAACGCCACGTTCCAAGTCCTACATATCACGTATCTGAACAGACTTCCTCGGGGGTCCTATTAGGTCCAACACCATTCAATTTGTATGGGAATTACATTCCGGTCCCGAAAACAGTAAGGTGCTCTGCGCGAATTATATGGCTCATTTATCAGAGTTGAGGAGTAAGCCTAATTAGATACACTAGTCCAATTCTCAGCTAGATAAGTTTCCATGTCTACTTTAATGTAGTCATAATTAAAAGATGGAGACAAATATCTTATTGCTGTAGACTACTACTCGGGTTTTCAGGAGGTAGCTAAAGAGCCAGAAACCAGGGGTTCTGTGATAATTGGGAACAATAAAAACCATTTCAGTAGATATGGGCTTCCATGTGTAGTAGAGTCAGACAACTGGCCTCCATTTGAAAGCAAAGAATTAAAAAAAAATCAAAGGAGTGGAGGAATGTTTTACAATACAATAATATGAGATGAGACCTAAAGTCACTAATCAAGTCACACAAAGATAGACAAAAAGAAAACCACAATATATAAGGAGCACTACAACAACAAAAAAGCCAGAAGTCTCGCAGAGCTGAAAGAGCATAGGTCAGTCTATGTACAGAATATATTAAACACGGATACCAGGAACTGTGGTAAGAAAAATTGAGTTGAATTAGTACTTATTACAAGTTAGTGGGCAAATATACAGAAGAAACATGATTATCATCAAACCCCGATATGTAATGGGAAAACACGTAATAAATCAACAGCATAGGCACACAATCAAATCGAGGGTCAGATTTACAGTGTTGCATTGGATGAAAAGGGAAAAGTACAAGAACAAGACATAGCACCAGGTCAGTCAAAGGCCCCAATAATCATCTGAAGCAGGAAGATGTCTTCATGCAAGAGAAGGTATAAATTTGTTAAAAAGACTAAAAGACTGTGATATTTTCTAAAAGGGAGAAGGTAAGATGTTGTCCATAGCCTAGTGTAATGTAAACAAGGTTGACACCATGAGTGGCAAAGCAACAGTACCATATTCTAAACAAGCCTTATGGAGGACTTGTAATATAGTACCACCTACTTCAGTGGCCAAATGATCTGAGGTGTCATTTTCGTGTTAGACTGGCCTAGTATTGATAGGTAAATCGGGGTTCAAATCCTGGTCAAGTCTACTGAGGGTGGTTTTTCCTATATGGTTTATCACACTCCTCCTATGCAAATGCAAGTGTACTACCTCTATAATGCTTCCTTCCTCATCTCTATCCCAATGGCGTATTTATCATAATATGGCATAACCTGAACAGATAGTAAGATACTGTGATACAATTTTTTTTATCAAATATACCTGCTGAAAGATGTAGACGTTCATAATCCCGCGTTATTTAAGATGGGATTTGTTATTTTGAATAGGGCTCATGACACAATTGAAGTGAAAGTTATTAATATGTCGCAACGGAATTTAAAAATTATAAGTTTCTTAAGTAAAAAAAAGTATAAATCTTAGAATCAGCTTATTTCAATGAACTTTCATGCAAAATATTTTTGTTTAAATTTAATCAAAATAAATTATTTTAAACATAGATCTAACAGTCCTGGAAAAAAATTGTCATTTTTAACAGGGTTCAACAAACCATTTTAAGATAATTTTTATTTTTAGTGTTTTGAATCTTTAGCGCAAATACTCCCATGAGAAATATAGCAATATTAGAATTTTTCTATTAAAGTAGGTGGCTCCCTCAATGGGACTTTATAAATAGTTTTTATTTGAAATCCTTACATTGTCTGCAGGTATTTGATCGCATCCGGAGTGAGTGTCCTAGTGTATTACACAAAGTGGTGAGCATCCAGGGAGATGTGACAGAACCTGACTTGGCGCTGAGTGAGGCAGACCGGCTGGAACTTGCAACCAAAGTAAACGTAGTGTTCCACTCGGCAGCAACGGTCCGATTCAATGAAAGTCTCAAAGTGGCTGTGAACCTAAACACACTAGGTACTCAGAGAGTTATCCAACTCTGTCGGGATATGCACAAACTGCAGGTAAAATAGTAGAAAATTTTAGTGAATCTTCAACCATTATGAAATATGTACATATATGTTGGACCAGTTGAGTTGCTATTTCATTGAAATATGTTGCTTAGTTGTGACATACTGAATCTGTTAGCAAAATATAAAGTCTCCTTAGAAAAATTTAAATTTATATTGCTACCAACAGTTGCAGATTGTCTAAAGTCACATTTTATTAGGAGGGGCCTTTTAGAAGATTTAAACACATATTTTTGTAATCAAAATTGACAATATTTAACTATTTTATTGGTATTGATAATATCTACTCAAGGCGACAGCTGAAGCTAACATAGCCTGATATATGACTATGTATAAATGTATAAGAAGCTAAAGTCAAAGTAAAATTTTCTATTTGAGCCCACCATAAAAGTAGCTTTCCACCCCTTGTGTGAAAATAGATCTAGTAACTTGTCTAGCTGTCAGGGTCCTTCCTATGAAAATTGGACTGTAGGCCTGTATGTGCATGGGCATTATAACACCAAATATGTTGATTAAAATTAAGTGACAGCTTTTTTTTTTAACTAAATGATTAACCTTTATAAAACTTTGCAATACCCAAAAAAGTAACTTTCTTTGATGGTAAAGACAGTTTGTTTGGTAAATATGTAGTGCACGGCTCTTGAGATAAATTCTAGTATATGGTTTGGCAACAATGTTGGTGTGCACTGGTAAGATTTGCTCACTCTTAGAACTCTTAATGCATATACCCACAGGGTAATATGATTTATAACCCTTTTTTTTTATGAATTGACATATGATAATATAAAAATACTTTTTTCAAACACTTTGTTGTTCTGTATTATAGGTTAGATATATTTGTTTTATATAATTTAATATTAGGCCTCTTGCAAGTGGAAATTGTAAAACTACATAATCATTATGAGTTTGAGATAAATATTCTATGACCTGCTCAACAAAAATTCACAAACAAATTGTTTTTAAAATTATACTTGAATAAAAAGACAAATTTGTGAGTGTTCAAGAGAAAGAAGTATGGATTTTGTCAAAAAAAAAATAGGCTATATCATATGTAAAATTATTACCTCCAATATATATCTTGGATAAGACTTAGACCTAATAAATCTTTAAAAGGCCAGTATATTGTATATATTATGTGGTGTGGGTCTGGTCTTGAACTAACTAAATTATATCTTAACAATTATATTTATTGTAATTTTGTGAGCCCCCTAGTATTTGCTAATAAGACACTACTGCATATATTTATGAAATGCCATGCCATACACAAGTTACAAGTAAGAACAGGACCCTGTTTCACAAAGGGATGTGTTTAGTCTTAGCAGGCGAATTCTCTTGTCTTTTAAATGGACATGATATTTGTTTGTTTTGTAAATTGACAAGACACTTGACTAGTGAACTACAGTCAACTAAACATGATCAAATAGGCCAGTCATTTTCTTTTATTTATCACGGGAGTGCCTAAAGAGTATGGATCAGTGTTCAGTACCACAAGCTTGCAAACTTGAGCTATGCTTGTATTAGTTTTGTTAAAGTACCTAATAGTGTTTTTACACACAGTTTTATTTTATATTTGGATTGGGATTGTTTTCCAAAGGAACAGGGCTTATCAAGTGACTGATGTAGCCATGAAATGCAACAAGCAGATGTAAATTTTGTTTTGCATTGAAATATTACTTTTACTAATGGCTTGTAACTTCACAAGTGTGGTGGCTGTTATAGCATTGGCTCTACCAAGTAAGGCTGTAATGTTATACACAAACATCATAATAAAATATTGTTTGGTTCTTATAAAAAAAAAATCATAAGAATTAAAGATTCTAACACAGAATGCAGGACTGGTTTCCAATAATAAATCATGCAATTACATTAGAAACAACTTTTGTACTACTGGCACAAAACAATTTTTGTAAATAATAATCAACAAATTAAAAAATAAGATATATTGCTAGTCTCATTAAACAAATTAAAATATTTCAATCCTAATATCCAATGAACCAAAACTATACACTGTTTAGTCACTTTAATGTAGATCTCATGATTTGACTCTGCAATCTTGAAGATTCCGGGAAGGGATAACTTAACCGCTGGTGGGCTTAAAATACCAACCAAATTGCTTTAAAATTAAATATGTGGCGTGACAATATTGATGGTGCGAGCATTCTCTCAAAGACAAAATGTATCTCAAATGAAATACCAATGTCAATTCAGAAGAAAATAAATATTTTAATTAAATAAAGTGTTATTCAATTATACAGCTTAATATGGGATGGAATGAGCTGCGAAAAAATTCAATTGTTTTTGCAGTTTTTATGGTAAAACCTTTTTTGGCCAAAATATTTCAAATATTACTCCAGTACAAACAAAGATTTTAATTTTCTTAACATGTTGAAATCAACAATTGTTGAATATCTGTTATGAGACTATCAGCATTATATAACAAACTTTTTAAATTAAAAGAAAAAGTTGTCATTAAATTCCAGAACACCTTTGACAGATATTCAAGAAATTCTGAGGTTACCCTATAAAGAAAATTAAATTCTATGTTTGTACTGGATCAATATTTAATTTATTTTGGCCAAAAAGCTGTTTTTCTATAAAAACCGCAAAAACACTGGCTTTTTCTTACATTCCTTTCCATCCCACCTTAAGTATGGCATTTAGCGCTGACTGTGCTCTTTATTTACATCAGAAATCAGAGAAAGTGATCAGTGAATTTGAGAGGCATTTAGTTTTTAGAAACAAATACACATTTCACCTTGGTCAAAAAGACTTGTCATTTGAGCCTACTTCACTAGTTACTAGTAGCTTGTCGCTTGACTAATGTGCTATAGCTTCAATAAACATTTATAGCCTCCATTTAAAATACATTTGGATTCTCTTGGTCATACCAAATATTAACAAGTAATCGGTGAACAGAATATCAATGAGAAACAAAATTTACAATTAATAGGGGTCTGTAATGGCTACACCAGTAGCTTGTCACCTTAGAAGACTTTATAAAATAAGCCCCAGATATTCATCAGTACATATGCCAGTTACATTTGATGACCGAAAATATATGCGTGGCTAGTGAAAATGGTACTCCTAGATGGTTTTCATATGATTTAATGCCTCAGACTCATCATAGAATGGATTGGTGAAGAGAAAAGATCTAGGTTCCAATATAGGACAGATGAACTGAAATGGAAAGGTTGGGGGTTGAGGGGTTGCTTTCCACATGTGATTTATCACCGCTCTTTTTATCACTATAGGTACTTTTTTCATCCTATTTACACATTGATGCTGGTGTTATAAAATAATGCTCCTTTGTTTTGCCCAGTACATTATGCTGTTAAATACCTTTGAATTGATAAAAAAAAAGAGTTACTTACTTACTCTATGGCATTAGGAACTCGAAAGTGTAGTAGTGCCGCGCTTACAAAAGTTCACCCCCTATTCCTATCTTGAGCTAATTCTATCCAGTCTATCTCATTACACCCTCTCTCTCTCAGATATAGCCAAATTTTATCCTCCCATCTGGTAGTGTTTGAATGTATTAACCAATTTAATTCAAACCTGTCAGTGGTTCTTTGTACCTTTATAAAGATCAAATTTGATGGGGAAAGTAAGTGAAAGAAGGGTTGGAAAGAAATCAACCCTTACATGTATTTACCATTTAGGGTATTTTCTGATAGTTACCTTATCTAGCTGAAAATTGATGTATATATGCATGCTACTGTAATAACATTAAACAATTAAATCAAGTTTTTAATTATTTTTTGGGGGCGTTAGGTGCAGGGGTAAGACAGATAATTGAGGGTCCTGCAAACAAAGTTTGTCTAGGGTCCCATGTGTGCTAAAGACACCTCTGCACGCTAAATACATGAGCAACCAGACCAATCTGGCTTGAGTAGAAACTCTTTTTCGATGTTGACCATAAACAATTTAATATTTTTACATTTTTCAAACAGCAATATCTCTCTAAATATGCTACCACAGAGAACTTGCCCTATGGCTTGTGTCTGTCAACTTCGCCAATAAACAAAGAGTCAAATCCATAGTGTGTTCACATTTCCACTTGCTACCAGGCATCTCTTGAGAGGTGACAGAGCATAGATATCCCCAGAAGCTAAACAAAATTACTGCAACGTTTGAATTCCAAACAAGCGACAACACCTACCCTTATGTTTGGCAATGCAAGGACACGAAAATCCTTAAAGTTACTTGAGATTGGATTGACACAATTTATTGTATTTTAGAGAAACTCATCAAGATTTAGAAGTGTATTTATATTAAAAACAAAATGAGGCTTCATTAGTTAGCATATGCAGATGAGCCTTGAAAATCCTCAATAGATGGTATGCGCCTAATACATGTTGAGCTTACATTTTTTTGGCTGTTTGATTCTGTAGTTGTAGTTGTGGTAGCATGGCTTATTATATAAGGCTCAAAATATAATTTATAGGTTTACGAAACACATCAGGTTTAAAAATTCTCAAAAATTCCTTAGCTTTTGTTTTGGAGTTACCCACACCAGTGGTCACGTGGTTTAAGGCAACAGGCTTACAGTATATGTAAAAGTAAAAAAAAATTCTTGAGGCACACACCCTAGGTTTCTCTAAGCGTGCCTTCTTTGGTCTGTGCCAAGTTTTAGCTTTCTATCTTTCTTGGTTTTAGAGTTAACGTAACCGGAGGTAGTTTGGTCTAATGCTTAAGGATCACAATATATATAAAACAAAAAAAAACTTAAGTAAACATCCTCATGTTTCCCTAATTATCTATGAAAAGTTTCGGCTTTCTATATTTTCTGGTTCAGGGAATACTCACATTGCTCACATTGGTGCTCCCAAGGTCTTCTAGGGTGACACAGGCTTTCAATAGATGCTAATTATATAATTTATATGTAGCAGGTATGAAGTTTCTTAAAAAAATTTCCTTGTTGCTAGATATAAACACAAAATTATCAATACACCAAGCCGAGATTCAAACCCCAACATTTCCCTTATCAGAAATCCAGGCTCAACATGACTGACCTATTTGTCAACATGTCTAACAAAATGCATTGCATATAGTAAGTATGCAATCATTTAGTGAATTTCATCACACACATAACTTGTAATCACTAATGAAAAAGACACCATGTTTTATTCATAATGTTTAAATAATAAATTACATGTACCGTAATCAGTATACAATCCAATTTCCTTAAGAAGGGCCTTTTTATAAGAGCTATAAAAGTGTTGATAGCTATTATGGTACCTTTAAAATAACAATAATATGGTAAAATGCTATCAAAATTGACAGTAATAATATGTTTGTATTTTCTAGAAGTCCTTAGCTATGAAAATAAAACTGTAGTTGTGCTACTAACACAATTCATATATTTTATAACTACAATTATCTAAATACATTTACCACTTAAGTGCTCAATATTGCATATTTTCATAGGGGACATATCATTAGTATTATTAGTAATTAATAATAGACTATGAATTTTTAAATCATTGTTAGCGCATTATTGTGAAATTAAATAGATTTTAATAATTAAATTTATATTATAAGAAAGAGATTCTGGTTGAACAAATTAGGTATGCAATTTAACTTATAATACTTATTGAATAAAGTACTAAATATAACTATACATATTTATATTGATTGACTGATACAGGCATTCGTCCACGTCTCAACAGCATACTCTAATGCAGATAAGAAGGATGTCCATGAAGTGGTTTACCCTCCTCCAGCAAACCCTGAATCTGTCATTCAATGCTGCCAAACTCTGTCTGATGATGCTCTAGAAATTGTAGCTGAAAGGTTACGAGGGAAACATCCCAATACCTACACACTCACTAAGGCCTTGGCAGAATGGGTTGTTGCTGAACAAGCAGATGACATCCCTACAGCCATTGTCAGGCCATCCATAGGTTAGTATACAGAATATTAATATTCTAACCGTGTAACAGTGGGCACTTAGGCAAAGGCATAAGTCTTGTATTTTTGTTTGCCTATAAAAAAAATTTAGGGTTAAAAACCCTGCTGGATGAAGAGAATTGCATTTTTCTAAATTAATTTCCATACAATCCTTTATGAAAATGTGGATTCATTTATTCTGCATTCTACCTTCTTAATCCTTAACCTATTAAGATAAATATGCAGATAGCCTGATGAGATGGGAATACCTAATAGATGTATATCTTTAATTTTCTTCACACACATTTGGAAATATTAAACATTTTATGTTGAACAAATTGATTTTATGCAACCCATTATTTAGGCACCTTGCTTGTTTCCATTATAGTGTAATTCGTCAAGGTAAGATGATAAGCTTTCACTGTAAGTGGTGTGTACATTATATTGTATATCTTATTAAATGCTACACTGTTGCTTTCTGTGTTATTTTTAGTGCTGCATGTCTTATTCCTCTTTTTGTACTGGTATGGATTTATATTTAGACTACTGGATAATTGCAGCAACCCAGAGATTGTTGCAAAATATTGGGCAAAAATATATTATAAACTTTTTTGATTGGGAAAAGTTTGATAATGAAGTCTCACTCAATTTTCTGATTAAAGGTTTACTCGTCAAAGGCAGTTTTCCATATTTTTATCTTTCTTTGTTTAATTTTAGACAAAAAGTATGTTTTCCCTTTTCACCCCATTATTGGAACTTTAAAACGACCCTTCTCCCAGCTTTTTATTTATTTGTTGTGTTGAACTACTTGAGTAAGCATTGAGTTTTTTATTTTTAACCAAAGAGAAATATTTTATTTACTGATATAAATCATAAACAAATCAGGGTTTTGATGGTGATACAAACAAAGAATGATTGTATAGATGGGCCACTAATCCCATAGTAGAAAAAATTGTAAATTTTCTAGGAAAATCGGGCTTTCTTTGGAAGATACTCATATTTCTGACACCCTGGACCCTTAGCTTTTAAAATGAGTGGAAGTTTGTCAAAATTGGTTCAGCCGTTTTTCTCATAATTTAAATTACCGGAAATGGGCTTATCAAATTATGTGATATTATATAGATAAAAAGAGAATGTGTGTGTATGCATGTGTGCATGTTACACATTACACAAACCATTCCTGTGAGATATTATCCACTTAAAATCAATTGAACTCGTTTGTATTGGATAAACAATTGAAATGGCTATATAAACAAATTTTAAGACCATTTTATCAATTTTTGAAATTATTATAATACACACCGTACTGAATTTTTTTTTTTAAACATAATTGTAATTATTTCATGCGCAAAACAAAATGTAGAAAATATTTTCATGAAATTGACTACTTATTCTTTTAATTTGTGAATTAAAGTCAATATTGTTGATTCAAATATAAATTTGTGATAACATCATTCCAATCACAATACATGTTTACTTAGTTTAGGGAATTAATTAACTCCCTAGACTAAGTAAACATTCCCTCAGTTAGAAAATGTAGATAAAATATGTGCTAGGACCAGTTTTAATAATGACCATTTTGTTATCGGAAATTCAGAGAGATTCAAAAATAAAGAAGAAGAAAAAGTATCAATGCTAACAAATGATACATTTCTCTTTTTGTTTAGTAAACTTTTTTGCCATGCTTTTTATAGTTGCTATATCGTACAACTAAAAGTAACTGTTGAGTTATTATATCTAACCAAAGAGAGATATTTTATTTACAGAATGAAATAGTTTGATTTTTAACCAAGTAAAACTATTTTATTTAAAAGTATAAAAACATACACAAATAAGGGTTTCTATGGTGATGTGATCAAAGAGTGTAAAGCTAAAAATGAGCTGGGAAAATAGGATTTTTGTTTAAAGCTACGACATCCTCAACATCTAACCTTAAAAATAAGTAGTCGTTTATTACCAAAAAGGGTATTATTAAATCATACATAAGATACTATAGAGATGGAATCCGTGTTATTGTTAACTATTTAGCACTTTATACAAACACTAAGAAAACTAAAAAATAGAACCAAACTGTGAACATTTAAGGATACTACACTGCTAACAACTGTGAGTAAAGAATAGCAACTGATGTCTTTGAGGTGTTATGTTAAGATGCACTTTCCTCCAAGGATCTGGGTTTACCTTATTAAAGATAAATACACATTACCTGGAAATTTTCTCCTGAGTCACTGTTGACAGATTCATTCCCCCATTTCATGGTCATGCATGGATAAGATCACAGTCACCAACACTTTTAAACACTTGGCAAGATAAAGATAAGGCATTAAAAGGTAAGAAAGCAGACAAGAGGTGGGTTTTTTTGTGGAAATATATTCATTCAAATCCCCATGTGACAATATGTGCTTTATATTGCATCACTCCGCTATATTTATCATACATAACCTTGAATACCCACTTTGAATCAAATAACGTCTTCTTTGGGTATCCTTTAATAACTTGCTAAGTTTCATTTTTTTTTTTTCGTAGTTTTCTCCTGAATTCACGGCCTTTTTCCTGTCGCCAAAATTCAAGGTGGCAAATGCATCATTTGCTTCATCTGCTGTGAAACGGCTTTCTTCTTTAATGAGTCTCTCCATCAAACTGTTAACTGTTTGATTTTGTTCTGGCACACTATCCCATGCTGTTTTCAGAGCATTATATTTTAACGGTAAACGTCTTAGTATCTTTGCCATAATTGTAACCGCATCCATTACTTGACCAATATCTTTCAATTGATGTGCCAAATTTTTGATTTTTTAAACATATTCGACTACTGACTCTCCTGGACCCATGCGGTGTTAATGGAATCGTTGTGTTAAAATAAGCTTGTTTGAAGCTGATTTCTGTTTGTAAATTTGACTCGGCTTGAGCCTCATTTCCCGTGCTGTACTTGTTATCAATGGTTGTAATTGTTTAGGTTCCAATGACGAGGATATTACATACATTTCTTTGGCATTCTGTTTGTATCACGAACTCGCTGTTTCTGAACTAACACCATTGTCCACAGCATTTTCTGGCAAGTTACTTCTACCATCCACCAAATCAATTAACCCGCACGAAACTAATATTTGTGTGACTTGAAACTTCCACTCTTTTTCCGTTGAATTTTGTCATATGTCTTGTAGATATTTCTTATGACATTTTTATTTCGCACACAGCACACGTTTTCAACAAGACCAATAATGGATGCCAGAAATTTATCGACTCCTCTCTTCTGAAAACCGCTTTCCAGACCAAATCACTTTTTATATTAACCATGCAACGTATCTGAGCCCATAACCTTTTGGAACTTGAGATAAATGTAATTGCATTTGTCTGGAATAACCCATATAAATAGTCCACACTATTATACATACGGAAACTGGTTTGTATAAACTGTAGTTTTTGTTCATAAGCAGAGAACAAGAAGTGACAAAAGACTTAACTCACAAGAACACGAGTGTAATGGCGGTAAATGCATGCATGCACATGTGCATACCATCTCACGCCAGTAAGTACGAAAGCTTAAATACTTGCTTCAATATAATTTAATTCAATGACTGTTTAAACTGTATCCAAGTTTGTGTATGTTTTTGCTTTATTGTTAACAATCAAAATCTTTACTATTTCCTGTGCATTTCCAAAATGTTTAATCGCCAATATTCTTAAAAGAACTCACAGGGTCCATATGGTTGTGGTTGCACTCCTGGCTACATTACAACATTATTGATTTACTTGGTGACCTGGCGGTCTAGGGGTAAGGTGTCAGACCTCTGTGCTGAGGCTTCCGGGGTTCAATCCGTGGTCCCGTCACAGATTTATCTGATTGCCAAACACTTCCTTCACCTCTGACAAGACGTGTATTAATCACAACTTGTGAATGGGAGGAATGCCAGGCCTCCACCGTGGTTCGGATTCCACGTTAAACTGTAGGTCCTCTATTTCATCTCACAATCACCCTACCATTACACATTAGCGTAAGTGCGTATAACCCGAATGGGTAGTAAAATGCGGTGATAATAATAATAATAATAATAATAATAATAATAATAACAATATTTAAGAATATGTAGCTTTTATTTTGGGAATACTAAACAACCAAAACGAAAATATAATTTCTCTTTATATTAAAGAATGAAATGTATTCTGTAACTATTCTTTGTATTGCAATAGATTTGGTGATCAAGTAAGACAGAAAAAAATTAATTCTACATTCACTAGACGAATATAACTATTGATTGATCTCTTGGTGTAAGAGACTATTTGAAAAAAACATCAATTTTAATGGATTTTAATAGAAGAATATAACCTATATATTAACTGGATGTACAAGTTATATATATATATATATATATAGGCAATGCCAGTAAAATCAGTGCTGTTATTTGTGCATCATTGAGCAACAAATAAACAAGAGACATACAACATCTATATTAGCAAGATGGTTATTTCCATCTCAAAATCCTCGCTGCCAAAGAGATTTATAATTGGTTTGTTGTTATTTCCAAACTTCCTCATCGCCAAGGAGACTTAAAAAGAAGGTTTATACATTAAAATTTAATATATCCGAACTGTTATAAATTTAAAACGCAAATGCAACCATATTAACAGTCGGTTTTTTCAACACTGCTCTGCTCTCTGATGAGATAGCATGATGGTAAATAGCTTAGCCTGTTTCCTGAAAAATTAGAAGTTGAAGGGAAGGAGTCCCGTCTCAATTTTATGATAGATTTTTTAGTTTACTGTCAATAAATAAATAGACAGATGGAAAATTGGATGTATAAAAAAATTTATAGAGTCTTATTATATTTATCCCAAAAAGTTTTTCCAATGTAATTAGAAAATAGCTATTTATTTTTTGTGCAGTCCTTTAGTATCAGTGTAAATTTAATGGTCTGCTTCATCGGGTACATATGTGTCTAAGTTCATTTAGATACAATAGGCTCACTCTGTAATTCACCAGGTTAAAATATTCTGGGGATAAAATAGTCGCCAATACGTATTTCCAGGCGGGGACTATTGCATGAGAGTAGTGGGAAAATAAGGCAAGGAAAGATCCCAATTTTCAAAACGGGAGATGAAACTATAGAGGTATTTCAATATTGCTAACATACTACACAATTTTATCTAATATAATTTTTCTAAGATTGATGCTGTATGCAATTAGGGATCATAAGTGTGGATTTAAATGAAATAGATCTACAACGGATCAGATTTTTACTATTCAGCATATATATATTAGAGAAAAGATGGGAATAAAAAGAGACAATAAATCAATTAATAATAGATTTTAAAAAGGGTTATGATTCACTTGATTAAAATTTAATATCTGGTTATTTTACGTTTAGGATACTCTACACTAAAAACTTGTCAAGCTAATTGAGGTATGATATGCTGGCAAGGTACGGATTGGATGTCACTCATAAGATACTTTCGAGATACATAATTGGTTGAAACAAGGAGATGCACTTTTCCCATTATTTTTTAATCTAGCCTTAGAGTATGCTATTAGGCTAATGATATAGAATAGGTTAACATTAAAGGTATAATTCAGCTATTATGATAAGCAGATGAGTTAAATATGTTGGACAATAGTAAAGAATCTGTTGCAAGAAATGTAGAAATGCTATTAAAGGCTAGCAGGGAAATAGGCTTAGAAGTGAACGTTGAAAATACTAGGTATATGATCCAAAATAGAACACAAATTGATATTGACAGTTTATTGATCACTGAAACAACATATCATTTGACAGGGTTAAATAGTTCAAATATTAAAGAACAGCTTTAACAAGCAATAACGATATTATAGTGATGATTAGGAATATAATACAATCGGGAAATTCATGCATTTACTAAGTCGATAAGGTGTAAAATCTAACCGGTTTTGAAGAGATATAATACTCAAAATATACAACACAATAGTTTCATAAGTTGTTTGTTATTCTTATGTAGCATGGTTTCTTACCATACATGGCAAGAAGAAATTTTAGTGTTCAAAAACCAATTAACCTACAGTTATCAGGAAAATAATTTGGTCCAAAAAGGGATGAATATTGTGGAGAGTTTACCTATTGACGTATTACATACCCTGTACTCATCACAAGAAATTGTTAGGGTAGTCAAATCTCTCAAATAACGCTGGGCAGGACATACAGCACCAATTGAAGAAACTAGAACAGAGTTCAATATATTGACTGGTAAACACATTGGAAAAATACCATTGGGAAGAACTATAAGCACATGGGAGGATAACATTAGAATAGACCTGAAAACGATAGGGTGTAGTGAGGTGGACTGGATTGAATTAGTTCAAGATAGGGTTATGTGGCATACTTTTGTAAGTGCAACAATGAACATTCTAGTTCCTAGTGCCATAAAGCAAGTAATTACTGGTAAGTAAGAATATTGAAGTTGAGATGGCTTGTAACCATGATCCATTATTAGTGTTTATTCAAGTTTGATTTAGTTCTTTTTATATCGAATTGGATCTATTTAGATTTTTTAAATTGAATTATATTGTATTTAAATGTATTATTACTTTTATATTGGATTTATTTATAGGAATAGTCTTTAAAAATGGTTTGGTTAGCAAAATTGCAATTTTTTTTAATTCCCCTATTTTTGCTTCTTACTTGTATAACGCCTATTTTTAAATTAACATTGAAATGGGTGACCTGGCGGTCTAGGGGTAAGGTGTCAGACTTCTATTCTGGCAGCCGGGGTTCAATCCCCGGTCACAGCAAAGATTTATCTGATTACCAAACCCTTCCTTCACCTCTGACAAGACATCTTGTTAATGTGGGGAATGCCAGTCCTCCACCGTGGTTCGGATTCCACATTAAACTGTGGGTCCTCCATTTCATCTCACAATCACCCTACCATTACACATTAGCGTAAGTGCGTATAACCCGAACGGGTAGTAAGACGCGGTGCTAATAATAATAATAATAATAATAATAATAAAACATTGAAATGTGACCAATTAATTTACTAATGCATTGTTTAACTTTACAAATTATCTTAAGCAATTTGTGCCTGCAATATTATTTTAGTGACTGCGGCATGGCGTGAACCAGTGCCTGGATGGGTTGACAATGTTTGTGGTATCACAGGAATCATGATGGAAATTGGACGAGGAACCATTCGCAGTATCATCTGTAACCAGAATCTAATCATGGACCTTATACCTGTCGATTTTGTAGTCAACACACTTATAACTGTGGCATGGCACACTGCAACATACAGGTAATCTGAATTAATATTTTAATGCTAGAAAATATGTTTAAAATTATTCAAGGTAATAAAAAGTTATTCATTGTGATTAAGGGAAACTTAAAGTCTTAAATAATAACAATAAAATATATTGAATGGATATCAAATGTATTATTTCTTACTGTTTATCAAAGTTCCAAAATACATTACAAATATGTTGTGATTGTGCTAGCCAATCTTATATGCCAAAATTATCAAAGTCATTTAGCTATCTTGGTTGATTAAAAAACCATTTTTTTAATACGTTTAATATTTCTCCACTTATACGACATACATTAAATGGAACATAATATACACAATTCACATATTTGCTTGGAAAGCATCTTAATCTGTGTTTACTAAGTTTGTGTAAATTTATTTCAGATTTTTTTAAATCTTATTATTAATATTTTAATTTTTTGTTCATACAATTTATAAAGTCATGTAGAACCAGTTATTTATTTTATAAGTATACCCAGAGAGAGACTCAAACTTTATACCTTTTTCTAATACATCAATCCTAATATTTCTTGATATCCAAGATTGTATTTGTGTTAAAAAGGAGGGAAGATTTTACTTAATGACTTTTTTTACTTTTGTGAAATAGGATTTTTAAAGAGAGTTAATCTGATGTGGTTGATTTGAGTAAAGTAATTAAGAGAAAGTGCATCAACATTTTCCTGTAAAGAAATGTATAAAGTCACAAATTAAGATTAGTATTTATTATTTTGTTCAGATAAAAACTATTCATTTTAACTACAGTAGGGCCCCCATATTCAAGGGTAATAAGTTTCTAGATCTACCGCAGTAATATGAAACCGCGTCTAATAGCGAACTATTATATTACATGATAGTAATTTAACATACATAAATACAGTTAAGTTTAATCAATAAACTGTTCACAGTAAGACATTACCAACATTAATCAAAGTATATAATATTACTAACATTAATTAAAGTACATAATAATAATAATAATGTGTACTGTACACTACAGTGTACTTACCATATTCCATTCTTCTTGTTGCAACTGTCACATGATGACGATGATAATGATGTTGGTGATATGATAGCACAATGTCCATGATGAGGAGATGAAGTGGGGTGATGGTGTAGGGATTGTGACTTATAAACAATTTTTTTGTAAATTAAAAATAAATAAAATTGGGCAGTGGTAAACCGTGGCTCAGTAATTCGTATACAGGGGCCCTACTTTACTTACCACCCGTTTCAACAATGGAAAGGACTAAGGTGTCACTCTCATGTTAGTCTGGTTTGCCGATGACAGGGAGATCGTGATTAGATCCCGGTTGGGTGTACTGAGGGTGGTTTTCCCCATAAATAGTTTCCCACTCTCACTTAATCCACACAAATATGAGTACACTTTCTCTAAATTCAGCCTTCCTTATCCCTAACCCATAGGCGTAATTACTACAGAAGTACATGGTCCAAATGCGTATTAAGACACGATTCTAAAAAACAAAAAGTAATAATGGTTTTTTTTTCACCAGAACAACATTACAGTCCACTCTATTCTTGTAGTTATTTCTTGCACTTCATAGCCTAGTGTATATATTATAACTATTGTAACCACACGGCCTTAATTGGATGGTGAGTTTGTATAATATTGTATGGTATGAGTCGTGAATGACAAAATGAGCGGTGCAGGTTGTTTTTATTAGCCTATAGACAAATAGAATAGAAGAGCTCCCCACAACAGTGATGACAGAATTCCTTAGTGAGAAACCAGGCCAGGGGGCCCCGGATAAAATATAAGGGAACCAGTCATCATGGCTGACTAATCAACACCAAAGTTTAGGGGTCACTCTGCCAAATGACACCTGTTAAATTGTACTTATCTTGAGGGTTGCCACTCGAGCCCAGGGTATCGGGGTTGGGAACCGTGTAGAAATCACCTAGTAGTCAAACAGGCCATGGGGAATTCCTATAACACTTTGTTTTATCATAAGCTTCCGAGTATTCTCTAAGTTCTTTCATTCTAATATCACTACCAACATCCCGATTGTAATAGATATAGAAGTACTAATAAACATATTTAAAACCCAAATTTAACATCAATCATGAACCCACACAAATATATCCCATCACCTCCCCCTTATCCTCGGCCACAGAACATCCTGACAGATTCTAGGGCCAACGTTATAGGTAAAGAAGGGAGTGGTGACGCTATGATGAAATCAGTAATAGCAGTTTTTTTTCTTCTAAAAAGTGATTTTATTGCAAGTATAGTATTTAAAGGATAATTTGGAATCCAAACAATCTGCTATTTATCAACTTTGAGGTGGCATGCTGCAGTGGCAATATAGTCTAAGGTCTTGTGTTAAACTAAACTGCCAAAAACAGGGAAATCTGGATTTGAATCCTGGGTGGGTCTATTCAAGCTGGTTATTCCTAAATGTTTTCCACTATCCCTTCAAGTAAAAGTGAGTACACTTCCTCTAAATCCAATCTTCCTCATCCCTAACTCATTAGCGTAATGAGATGAATGCATATAGCCGTATAACCTGGACAGATAGTAAAACACTATACAAAAAAATAAAATTAAGGTGAATGAACAGGTGAGGAAAATAAACAGGGAAAAGTTGATACCTAGAAATAGTTTTGAATAGTACTAATCAAAAACTTGTTTTTTTCACCATATGTGCTCAAAAATATTTACATTTCATAACTAAAATAGGAATGTGACTCTCAAGTCTCTAGAATCCTTAAGGATATTGAGATTCAAGGATTTAAAAAAACAGATTAATTCTATACTAAGATCCTAAAAAAAAAATATTTTCTTCAATATTTCGAGTGAAATTTGTTTAAGAGCGCTTATACTGCTTATTGGTGGTTCAGAACCAATTATAATTGTAAGATGAACTTAAACAACCAGGCCCCAGACCAGTAATCTAACACTTAACCGAATGGTATAGTGAATGAAGAATGTTAATATTTAGTTACTATTTGTATTTTATATTATTCTATTAAATCTGTATTTCCTTTAATGTTAGTAATTTTTCCAAGATTTGGATTTGAATTGGGGATTTGAAGGTAAATTGAAGATTTGGATTCGTAAAATAATGGACTCAAGCCAACTCTAATTAAAACACAAACTTATACTGTTTAAATATGAATGTCGTGTGAATTAAATTAATTGACATGAACATAGAACAAATATCTATTGGGATATAGCTTATTTACAGGAGTAATTTTTAACAGAATATTTAATTCGGACTAACACTTAGAAATACTTACTTTTTACAATGTTCAAAATTAGAGAATATATTCTCAATTCAATAATATTCTTCAACACTTGAAAATCTATTTATTATAATATAAAGCAAATTAATACAAATCTCTCTCCAACGTCTAAGATATTGTCAAGTCCTTATTTTTGGAAAGGTAAGGTGGCAATGGTGAACATACATGAATAACATTATGTTATAATATCCATTGCAAAATTGAGGTGTTAGCAGTAAATTAAGGATAATTTCTAACAAAAATACCATTGTGTCAGAAACTGGTTTTATCTATGATGGTGTTGTACAAAAAAATGAACAAGATTGTTGATGGCTTAGAGGTGTTGCAGGATATGTATGTGGATATCTGATAGTGTAAGGATATGAGGTAAAATAAAATAACTTATATTGTGAAAAGGCCATAGTTATTGTAGACGATGGCAAGCAAAAAAAACAGGATGACAAGATTGCTATACAACAACACGAACCTACAAGATTCAATGAACAAACTGGGTTCCAGTATGGAACTTAAAAATAAAAGGACATACTCCGCTGGTTGTTTAATATTCAGAGATCATTTCCCCGTTTTTCATATTAACTATTAAAGTTTGCTGACAATTTCAAAAACTTTAGCATTTCACATTCAAGAAATGACTGAGCAAAAGTCATACTAATGAATGTATCTAATATTGACTGTAACCAACTCAATTTTTACCTACTAAACTAATACCATACATCCATACAATCACAGTTGTCTTGAATTCTTATTATTAAGGGTTCTGAGATGAATTATATTGATTTCTAAGAAGTAGCCTATATTTAAATCTAACTTTATATTTATATATTTAAATTTTTACATACTTGGAATTTTTAGTGTTTATTTGTTTTTTCATATCTGTGTTTTAAAGGCCCAACACTTTGCGAGTTTACAACTGCACATCAGGGGGAATGAATCCTGTTCGATGGGAAGAGTTTGGTCAGTTGACACACCGACATGCTTGTGTGTATCCAACAAGTCATGTTATGTGGTACCCAGGCTTCACTTTCAGAACAAATCGTTTGATTCACAAGATCTGCGAGTCATTGTTTCACTTTTTCCCTGCCTTTGTTGTAGACCTGATTCTACGGCTACAAGGTTCTAAGCCCATGTGAGTTAATATCTATTTGTCTATTCTTACTTTTAAATCAAATAATACACCACTTCAGAAGTGACTAGAATCTTTTAAGTACCATCATTTGATCCTGCCACTGCTAGCCAATATAATCAATCAAGACCCCACCCCCACCTCAATTATTTGAGATAATAATTAGCCTATTAAAGGAAGCCTCTATTGGACAATCTGTTTGTAATATAATGAGGTTTTCTTGTTTTTAATGTTTCTCTAACCATTTTATCCCTGAGTGAGTATCAATTGCTTGCATTGATAAAGACTTAACTCAGTGCGAGGTTTGTGGACTGGGTTATAGTGTTATCATTTTTTAAATGGAGTGCATGTTATTAGTTCTGTGGTTTGGTGTTAAAAAGGGTCAATGTTAACATTATTTTTTAGGGCAGGCTTTCAAAGATTTTGATATTTCTTCTAATGATAATATTGTCTACAAATGTTTCTCAATAAAATTAAAACTTATGTGGCCTAATGATCTTTTAGTCTCAAGTTCATTAAGGACTTATAATTAGACATGACTTTGGCCCGTGTTGCATAAAGGAATATAGAGAAATTAGTGCATAAAAACTAAATCAGATATGATATTGGCCTGGTTTAGTTACTACTTTATTATTTCAAATTTTCTTGAATCTAAAGGAAATATGATTGATTATAAACATGATAAATTATGATTAATTTGAACCTTGTGTTCAGATATAATAGTTAATTCTTAAGTAAAACATGATAGCTTCTTTATGAAAATATTAGACAAATCAGATATTGAATCCAACTATCCAAAGATCTTACTTTATAGTTTCAAAATATCATCTTTTGAATATCTTAAACTTCTTCATTAGTAAATAATTATTTTTAAATTCAATTTTAAACATGGTTTTTATGTTAGAACCTGAGAAATATAAATTTATAAATAATCATTACGATACCAAGCTAGAAATGAAAATTCTTTTGTATATTGTAAAACAATCTAATACCAAATTCTGGTTAAAAAATTTCTTACTGAACATTTTAAACTATTCCAAAATCTTAATTCCATTCATCTTCTTCATCTGGTAATTAATCATCTTTGTTATTCACTCCAATAAATGACTTGAAGAAGGACCTACTTGTTGGATGTACGAACTTGAGCAGTGACATCAAATACTTAACATTCTTTAGTGTTATGCTATAACATTTCTCTTGTCTTTCTTCCTCATTTTACTCTTTCTGACACTGCATTCACCTCTTCATTTTGAGATGTGTTTGGGGTAGCATTTTTAAATACATGCTTATCTGGTTAATTTGGTAGAGTATTATTTTTCTTCTTACTGAAATATTGGCTGCATAATGGGTTTTCATGTTCTTGGTACCCTACATCGGTGAGTGAAAAACTTACAATTAATTATGGCGGCACGAAATCGTCTGATTCTGACAAACCCTAGTTAGAGTTTTCAAGACTTTTTTTTAGATCACCACTTATTATTAAATTCTTATTTCTCAGATGCATGTATTGTGGAGCCTCTTGTGCTATATCTCTTGAGCAAGCATTCATTTAATATTCTACACAACTAGCTATTGGTTGTGAGAGCTTTCAGCTTGATAATTAATGTGTTGTGGATATTCTTTAGTAATAAAAAAATAGTTTAGCTAACCTGAACTTTCAGTATTGTCCATCAACTCATCTGGAATTAATTAGAAACAATTATAATAATAACTGTTTCTATCAAAAACTTTTCAAGCATTATTTTGATTTTTTCTGAATAACAATGCTATATTTTGATAAAGTTAAAACCATTGATTTATTTGATTTTTTTCCCCCCATAAAATGGTGAAAAACGGGTAGGCTATTGTGGATGTGGAATAGTTCAGTCTCATATAAAGGTTGGCTGCCTATGGCATTTTTTTATTAGTTTCTAGACACTTATTTTATAAACACAGTTGTATGGTACTGTAATGTTCTACTTCCATCTGGGCTACTTTACTACTAGTCTAGTCACATAACATATATCTCAGTCCCAGCAACTACAGGCTACACACTACATTACTCTCCATCTTACACAACACAAAACAAATTATCATAACCACTATGAATATAATTGTTCCAATCATCATATTTGAAATGTTTCTACCCACTATGAATATAATAGTTCAAGTCATCAAATTTGAAATGTTTCTACCCACTATGAATATAATAATTCCATTCATCACACTTGAAATGTTTCTGTCTGCTATGTAACGAAACAACTTTTACCACTGTAGAGTACGACTGGCGTAAGCAACTGGTAGTAATTGTCCTTCTAATCTTTGTGCTAACATAGCTCCAAGACCTGAAGAAGAAGCGTTGGTTTGAAGGATGAAAGGCTTGTCAAAATCTGCCATTCGTAGAATGGAAGTGGTAGAAAGAGCTTTTTTTTAAGTTGATTGAAAGTTTGGTCAGCCGCGTCATTCCAATTAAATGATGCGGCTGACCAAGCTTTCAATCAACTTAAAAAAGCTCTTACTACCACACCCAATCTATGAATGGCAGATTTTGACAAACCCTTCATCCTTCAAACCGACGCTTCTTCAGTTTTTGGAGCTATGTTGGCACAAAGAATAAAAGGACAAATACTACTAGTAGTGTATGCCCCTTTTGTACTCTAGCCATAAACAAAATGAGTGGTGTAATGTCTATTACATCTAAATTTGTCACACATATGAGGTTTGTCTGCTATAATATTAGATGATATAGGAACCACTTTAAAAGCTAAACTTGACTTGGGCTGTATGTGATATTTAATTTACTCTGCTTATCCTATATAACGAGAACAATGTCACTTGATTCTATCTCCATAATCCTTACCCCTCATTTTGTTCTCAAAATTTCTGTCTTGGACCTCTGTGTCTGTTGGTTTTGACAATTCAAATCTTGGGATCTTGTCTCTGATTTCTCGATTGAATATCAATAAAGCTGGTGTGACCCCTGTAACAGATTGGGGGGTAGTTCGGTTGGCAAACAAATATGTACTTAAGCCCTAATGCCTCCTTTTCAATTTGGCTGTATTTTCTCTCGACACAGATGAGGGATTGGCTGGCAAATTCTATTATTCTGGGAGTTCCTCCTTGATGTTGGAGAAGAATGGTCCCAAGCCCATAAGGGATGGCATAAGCTATAATGGTGGCTTTATATCTTGGTTGGAAGAACCTTAGTGTTTTTTATTTTGTTAACTATAATTTCAAATTTCTGATTGTCTTATCTTGTTCTGTCGCCCATTTAAATGTCTTGTCTTTCCATAGAAATTCTCTTAGAGGGTGACACTTGGGAGCAAAATTTTGAATAAACTTAGCGCAATATCCTACTAGGCCTAGGAAGCTTCTAGATTCTCACCTGTTTCTTGACACTCTACATGTCCCCACTGATTCAATCTTGCTTGTTAACGGTTGTACGCCCCTTCTAGATACTCTATGGACAGTGGTTCTCAATAGGCATCCCACGGGACAAATGTGGCCTTCGAAATATGTCAATCTGGCTCGAGATAGATAGTTAAACTAAATAATATAAATGTATCAACACTGTTTTACAGCTTAGGTCTGGCAACCCTGTGCTAGAAGTGAGAGGAGAAGTTGATGAGGGCTCATTAGAACTTGCCATTCCATTTTTAATATCTTTGTGTCTACCTACACATGAGACTCAGGTTTCTCTGACAGGAATAATATAAAAAATTGTTACCAAAACAAGTTAAAAGATAGATTCTCATGTTGAATATGCCTTAAGATTAATAACTACATGCTATACTTATGATTTAAAACAAATTGCTAAAGAATATCACCCCCACTTTTCTCATTAATTTCTGAATGGATAAAATAAGGTTTAGTTTATAAAGTAAATATTACTTTATACATCTTAAGATAAAAATGTTTATAATATTATGAGATACTTATTTTTCATTTTGAGAACATGTAAATTTACCAAAATAAGTTTTCACACCTTCTGGACCAGTCACCGAAAAAGATATAATTGTGGCCCTTGGTGAGAAGTAATCGAGAACCACTAATTTATAACCTATAAAATCAACTTCTGTTTGAGCCCATACACATTATTCTTTATTTAAGTGAAATTTCTTTTTCTTCTAATACTAACAACTTGTTTAAGCGGAAATCATGCTCTTTTTTGTCTTTTCCATTTACTAGTAAGTCATCCATATACATCTCAACTCCTTCACAGGATTCAAATATTTGTTGCATTGTTTTCTGAAACACTTCTGGTGCACAATTTAGACCAAAAATAGTCTCTTGTACCTGTATAGTCTGAGAGGCATAGTAAAAGCAATTATGTATCTCGATGATTTGTCCAACTCAATTTGGTGAAAGGCAGATTTTAATTCCAACTTTAAAAACACAGTACTACCAAATAGACTAGGCACTATTTCTGTGATTGTAGGTATTGGGTGGAACTCCCTCTGGACTGCTTGGTTAGCAGCCCTTATATCAATACAAAGTCTCACTTCCCCATTGGGTTTTATGCTGCACACAATTGGTGGTAACCACTTTGATTACTCATTGACCTTTTCTATAATATCCATTTCCACATAGTCTTGTGATTTCACTTTTATCCTTGATGTTAAATGCCTTGGTGTTCTTCTTGAACCACACACTACTGGAATCCCACTCTCGCCTATTCCTAGCTTAAGCTTGTGTCCATTAATTTTACTGACTGTTTCTTTTAGCACTTTTCCACAATTTACATTGCATCACTTTCAATAACGGCATTCAATGGGTACCCTAACTTCATTACCCACAACTTTCTTGCATCGTTTATCCCCAAATTTCTGGCATCTTTTTTCCTAGTATTGGTGCTCCCTCATTGTCCTACAATGTAAAAACAACTTTCGTGTAATTGTTTTCCTGCGTCTAGTGACACATTTGTAATAAATCTTCCTAACACAGGTAATGGTTTAGTGGTACCATATGCACATATTGCTTTATTTGATATTTCATAGCAACCTTTTATTTTCCATGTCTTCAACAGGTATGTTGCATGAAGCACCGGAGTCTATCATAAGTTTAGTTTTAACTCCCCCAAGCTTAACTGTTATTTTGTTATCCTCACTATTTTTACAGTTAACCTTGAAGGCATACTCTTCTTCGCTGCTTTCATTGTCTTTTAGGTTATGTATTTTACTCATCTTTTTCCTTTTCTTATGTTCTCCCTCATACTTGTTCCTGTGTTTAGTTTTACAAAATTTGGCATGATGACTCTTTATATTACATTTTTGACAAGTCTTGTTTCTGGCGGGGAAATATTCATGCCAGGCCAAATGACTTGTAGATCCATAACGATAACAAGTTTTTTTTCATTGCAACCTCCACAACTAATTCATTTACATTCATTTACATTCATTGTAGCTGATGAACACTCCATGGTCTTGTTTTGGTGTTCTGATTGTTCTAACATACGAGCTTTTTATGAAACTGTTGTTAACGTCAATTTACCCCCTTCCTTTAGGAGAAGCCTATGTAATTCAAATGATAAGCACTTTTCTATGACTTGGTTGAGTATAGTATCTTCTTCAAATTCTCCCAAATTGCAGTTTAAACTTTGTGTTTTAAGTCTGGTCAGATATTGTCGTAACATTTCTCCTACCTCTTGAACCAAATTCCTAAGCTTATGACGTTCAAAGGTGTAACTCCTTGAAGGCAAAAAGTATCATTTAGAATTTCCATACATTCTTTACATGTAGCTTCATCGTCCAAAGACTTGTTCTTCGAAAACCATATATTTTGAACAGCTTCCCCCACCTGATGAAGCAACTGAGCCTTCTTTTTCTCATCTTCTTTTATGTCTTTGACCACCAAAAATATCTTAAACGAATGTAGCCATCTTTCCCATCTCTAGGCCACTATAAAATTATTTATTGACCTGATTCACTTTTGATGTTAAAGCATACCACACAATCATACCTGATTCAAAGGGCTGAGCTATACCTAATAGCATAGTGATAAAATTTTACATATTCATCAGATCATTACCATCACACTATGACCTCCTCCTTATTGGAGTCTGTAAGTGAGGACTCTTGTAAATTCATATCACTAGAGCATGAGATGGCACTCACATTGACCATCAAAACTAATAACTACTGCTGATACATGCATACACATTTATAATATAACACACAAACACCCCCACCTGAAAATACATAGTGGTATAATCAATTTCAATAGACATTTTGGGGAGACCCAAATTCATAAGATTCAAATAGCCAAGGTTATTATATATGTTTTAGTACAGATTTAGCCGTATCTAGAATATCATATTCTGAAAATTGAAAAAATTACACCTGGACATGCTAATCAAACTAAGCAAATGGTTCTGGGTTCAATTCCCGTGTCGAGGTGTCATTTTTCAATTTTCACAATATGATCCACAATTTGATGGTAAATTGGCTGGATGTTCATCCATGGTCTGGCTAGAAAAAAAAGCTTAACTGAATCTAGATCTTTTTTCCCTTTACCCTTACTACTTATTTATAATACATTAATACTTTTAGCACTAAATAGTATGTTTAAAATATTATGTATTTCCAAAACTGTTAACATTAAGTTGATTATTTTAATGACATCCATTATATTATTTTTTAGATTTATATGTAAAAAAATTCAATGTTAATATTAATAATCAGTACCATTCTATTCTCGGCCACATATGCTAGATTAAACATGCAAGTGGTTAGGTAAACCAACCCATTTATAGATAGTAACAAATATATATTGGCTCTGCTCATATTATTG
Source organism: Timema douglasi (assembly GCA_901482245.1). NCBI lineage: Eukaryota > Metazoa > Arthropoda > Insecta > Phasmatodea > Timematidae > Timema > Timema douglasi. Next base: position 60,419 of record CABEEJ010003199.1, read on the forward strand.
CAAATGCAAGCCTCAATTTCTAGAATGTATATGTTTGTTTGCTTTTTAGTATGATGAAAATTTCACAACGTTTCCAAATAGCGGCAAAAACGGGTGAATTCTTTGCTCTTCATGAATGGAACTTCCACTGTGATAATATACAAGCCCTAATACGTGATTACAAGGATCAAGCATTATTTGAAGTTGATGTAACACAAATGGACTGGGACATGTATGTGAAAGAGTATATGCTAGGTATTAGAAAGTTTATCTTGAAAGACTCTACTGATACACTTCCAAGTGCAAGGAGAAAACTTCAAAGGTGAGCAAATTAAATTTGTATTGTTATCTTAAATAAAATTTATAACTTCAAATATTTGGAAGGCTTGGTGTAAAAATTTAACTTCTTTTGGTTTTACTTTGATAATTATACCCATTAGTGTTTTAATATGCATTTTAAGTTTTTTATATGACTGAAAATAACATACAATAACAACTATGAGTTGGTGACCTGGCGGTCTAGGGGTAAGGTGTCAGACTTCTATGCTGGCGGCCGGGGTTCAATCCTCGGTCCCGGCAAAGATTTATCTTATTACCAAACCCTTCCTTCACCTCTGACAAGGCATCTTGTGAATGTGGGGAATGCCAGGCCTCCACCATGGTTCGGATTCCACGTTAAACTGTAGGTCCTCCATTTGATCTCACAATCACCCTACCATTACACATTAGCGTAAGTGCGTATAACCCGAACGGGTAGTAAGACGCGGTGCTAATAATAATAATAATAATAATAATAACTATGAGTTTATGTAGACATGATTATACGACACACTACTTAGTCAAACGACTGTCTCAATACTTTAAAAAGCCACTAGCTTACAAAGACATGTGCCACAGAGATGCACACTAAAACAGTCATCATTTATTGTTAAATAAATTCTAGGCCTAGACATGCATGCTATTTGAAACATAATTCAATAGTTTCACTCTTTCAAAAACCAATAATTTTCTCTCTGATATCTTTCAATTTATGTTAGTAACAGGGAGCTGGCTATATAGTGTTAGTTGGTATCATATTTATTTCAAATTATTAAAAAACTCATGAACTCGCATGCATTTGTGGGACATTAATTGACAACATTGTTGCATCACATAGCATCACACAGCTGAAATAGCACTAAGAAAATTGGACACATACACGTTCTGGAATATGTACGCTCCATGTACCCTGAAAGATAGGATTCTCTCCTTATGGATTACACTATGGCCCTATATTATAATCTACGTCATATTAGAAGAAAAAAGAATCAAAGCAAGCTTACTATTTTTCAAACTAAACAGTGTGTACAAAACATGTCCCTGAATATTGATTAATTTAAATGATGTGAAACAAATTTACTATTCATTGTGCACATTAATAAAAAAAAAATCATCAGGATATGTGTAGTTTCAAGCAAATAAAATAATATCTATGAGTACTATATTAGGTTATATGTCTTATTTATAGCGTTTTACTACTCTATTATTTCAAATTTCCTAAATATTCTAGTTTGTTCTGAATTTTGGGGATACCTCGTATATATTCAGTGTTAGATATTAAGAGATCAATCGTTTTTAGCATTTTAACCCGCTTCGGTGGCCACATGGTCTAAGGCATCACTCTCGTGTAAGATTAAACTGCCAATTACATGAAGATCGGTGTTCGAATCCTGGTCGAGTTTACCGAGTTGGTTTTTCCAAAATTGTTTTCCACTCTCCTTCCACGCAAATACGTGTACACTTCCTCTGAATCTAACCATCCTCATACTTAACTCATTAGATTAATTTGTAGGTATGTGCATAAGCTGAAAAGATAGTAAGATGCAGAGCTAAATAAATTAAAAATGAGCATTTTAATTTTATTTGTTAACCCCAAAGAGTAATATTTGAATAACAGATACTTATTAATTTGAGTTTAGTTTCAATATATAGTGAAACCTCGATTCATTGTTTTGTCGGGAATTTGAAAAAAAAGATGGGTACTAAAAAATAATAAATGGGAGAGCTTGTATAAAATTAATAAAAACTATCACAGTTACCAATTTATGAGTGATGCTCTGGCTGGATGGTGGAAGTCCTAGTTGCTTGGCTACTTCAATCTACTTCTCTGATGGGTTTTTCTCCACCTCTTCTATGATGTGCAGTCGTTCTTATAAAGTTCGAACTTGTTTCACAGGAAGTGCCATGTGAGAATGTTTCTACTAAAAGATAATGATGACTAATAATAACAATTATACTAATAATAATAATAATAATAATAATGAGAATCACTGTTGAGGATTGAACACACACATGATGAAATACATACTCCTAGACGAAAGAGCAAAGTGAAATAAGTCACACCAACATACAGGCAGGCTTTCACCATCCCCCATTATCTCCAGATCATTATTTAGCTGATAAGCTACGCTACAACTTTCTACACCACAATACAAAAACATACTCTGCTGTTGCCACTAGCAATCGTACCAACATTTGTGTGTTTCTCTTTCTTAAACCCTCTGACAAGACATCTTGTGAATGTGGGGAATGCCAGGCCTCCACCGTGGTTCGGATTCCACGTTAAACTGTAGGTCCTCCATTTCATCTCACAATCACCCTACCATTACACATTAGCGTAAGTGCGTATAACCCGAACGGGTAGTAAGACGCGGTGCTAATAATAATAATCTTTCTTAAAAGAAGTCAATCATGGATTAATATTCTTAGGGACTAATAATTCTGACCGATAGATGCGGGAAAACAACAAGTCAAGGAATGGTTGATGTTGATTTTATTTGTGTTGTTTGCATAGGATTTGTTCAGGGACCACAAAAATTGGACGATGGATCCAAGAAAACGATATATCCGGGTACGATAGTGTGAGGTTTCACTCTAGTTGTATTTTTTACATTACAACATTTTTTAAACAGGAAGGCCGAGTCTTTGTGAATTGTTTATTATCCCAATATTAATTTGTCTTGTTTTGTCAATTTTTGAATAACCATATTTTCTGTTACTAAACCTATGAATTATTTTTTAATTATCATCTACAGACAATATTTTGAAGCTATGTACAGCTTTTAATTTAGATTGTTAGCTATTTTTAATAAGTGTATTAGGATATTCTATTTAAAACCAACTACCTAGTGAGTATGTTTTAGAAAAAATAATTTTAAAATGAAAACCCCATTATATTAATCTAATTTCAGAATTAAAAAGTTATTCTTTTCAATCAGATACAATATTTAAAAAATTGGTCACAATGAGAGAAACTCATTACCTTCATATTGGTAGGCAGTCATGCTACCGAATGAACCAAGTTGAATTACATTAGTGTGGATTAAGTATATGTTTCGGTAGACCTTTAAAGTTGAGAGCTTGCGGATTCATGTTCAAATACTTGAAAGATGTTTCTATAGATATAAATTAATTGGTTGTTATGTAAGATATTGCAACTGATTTGTTGAAACTATTTATTCAGGTCATTTGTGATTGTTTGAATATTATTTAAGGTGAAAAAATTGTTATTTTAGTGATAATAATTTAGCAATTTTTATCAGCTTTATCAGCTTTTATTATAATATTTACTGATGAGTGTTTTAATATTTTATTACATTCATTTGACTTTAGTGGATTAAGTGCAAAGCATGATTCACTGATTGAAAATCATTTGAATGGACATCAACGTTCACCTCGAAGAACTCACAATCATCAAAAAAAATGGCTAAAAACAACGTTTACAGTACAAACAGGATTAAACAACTATTGGGATGTGCTCATTGGAAAAAAAAAAAATCATAAACTGCACCTCTCCAAATTAGCTAATAACAAGAAATTGTTCTAATCATATTTCAATAATCAAAGTTCCTATATAAACATTGGTTAGCTTTGAAATTTATTCATTTATTTTATATGAGGCTCAATGATTTATTTATGTTAAATCCATACATTCTTAATTTTATAGTTACTAACGCATTTACTATTTTTAAATAAACTCATTTAATTTGATACACTTTTTACTAAGAGAATAAAAGAACTCTTTTGAGCAGTGGCACTGGACTAGTATGACTAGGCTAGTCCCCGAATTGGAAATAAAAGCATAAAATAACATATATCTGAGTCTCAATTTGCGTCGCAATACTCAATGATATGCTCGCTATTTGTGCGCTCCCCCTCCCTCATGCACCCCCCCCCCTCCCCCCATAACAAAACCCTAAAAACAAAAACGCTTTGTCATTACTCAACAGTATTTTTCTCGCCCCCTTCCCCCNTCTTCCAATGACAATACACTCACATCAGAAGCGCTGTCTCAATACTCAATGATATTTGCACAGCCCCCTTCCCCTCTTCCAACTAGAATCGTAAGCGCTAGAATCTTATTAGTTCTTACCGGGAAGAGGACCAGTTGAAGCCAGCCTAGTGCGTTTCTATAATAAGATATATGCTAACACTTGCCGTTCTGTCACAAGTGAATGTAATTTTTGTTTGCTTATTATAAGTGGTAGTGTTGTGGTTGTTAAGCTTATGTAATTGTTCCCATTGATGAAAGAGATCTTGTGAAGTGTTAAAGTGTTCGATTGTCAATTTAGTTTGACAGTGTTTGAAAGTGTGAAATATTAAAGGGACTCAGATTTGGAAACTGTTCCCTCACAACAAAGCTTGGGGAAGGGACCTGAGACAAGTAGCAGGGTTAGTGAAGGTAGTTCAGTGGGATGTAGCAGTGCCGATCTCGCCTTTCACAATGCCGTGTTCTCGACCGATTATTTGCAGTTTCGTTTGGAGCCCTCACTTTTAAATAAAAGCAGCAAATAATAATTATAGGTAGGCCAACTCTAGACATTTCTGCTAAAACAAAAATGAAAGAATATACACGTCATTTCAAAACAAAATATTATACTTCTTTAAAATGGTTAACTGCATGCAAATCTAGAAGCAGGCTGTATTGTTGGCCTTGTGTGTTGTTCGAAACAAATCGGGGAGAGTGTAATAATAACCACCCTTGTTATAACAGCAATTTTCTTAAAGCCAAGATAGGCCATGAAAAGATTCACTCACACCTACCCACAATAACTAAATTAAAAACTAACTTTTGGGAAGAACAGAATAGATTTTAAATTGAGGAGCAAAAAAGGCTAGGTGTTTTAAAACATAATGCAGAGGTTGATTCAAACCGGGAACTAATGAAACGATTAATTGATGTGTGCTGTTTTTTGGCTAAGCAAGAGCTGCCATTCAGAGGTCACGACGAACGGGAAGATTCCCTTAACCGGGGAAACTACATTGAACTAATGCAGTCGATAAAGTAAAAGAGAAGATTTCTCACCTCAAAGATGCTAGAAACAACTTTGAAGAGACGTATAGAAAATTAGAAGATGATGACAACGTGGAAGCTCCTAAGAAGAGACTTAGAGAAGATGGCTCATTGAATCCAAGAAATAAATATGTGCGTCTTTATAATGAAATTATAAACACCATGGTTGGGCAAATGGAGCTAAAGTTTCAAGATCTTAATGAGCTGCTAGATTTTAAAAAAAATTCAGAGCATCTAATCTCGATTTTCTGACAGTTTATTTTTGTCACTTCAGTCAAGCTAAGGTAGTCTTTTCAATTTTGCCAATTTTCGGATTGAATTAGCTTACAGACTTTTCAGACAAGACTGTGACAAATTATGAAGTTCCTGGAGGAAACAAACTTAGCAGAAGAAGCGTTCCAAGAAACATATAAATTCTGTTGTTTGATATCAACAATACCAGTGAGCACATCCACTGTTGCTTGAAACGTATTCAGACGACTGTGCGTAGCACCCAGTGTGAGAATAGGCTCTCCACACTCTCCACTTTGTCAGTCGAAAAAGGCTTGCTAGATGAACAACAGAGTCAAAAATCATTCTATGACGCTGTTATTGACAAATTCATTTAGAAAGGTGAAAGAAAGATTGCACTAATATACACATAGAGGCAAGATTTAACAATTAATGATTTATTTACTTATTTATTTTTTATTCATGTTTTTGTTTAATTTATATCTTTATTTATGTATTTGTTTGTTTATTCCATGTTTGTATAAATATTGTGAATTGGTTGAAGGGAGCTAAATAGTGTAACCTATGACCTGTAAAAGTGTATTTGCTAAGCTACATATTGTACATTATATGGAGAGTATTCCTCTTTAACCCAATAATGAAAGTTGTCTTAGAACCTAGTCCGGTTTGAGAAAAGTCACCGCACACCACTGCTTTTGAGTCAATTTTTGTAAAATCTATTAACAGCTAAATGTCCTAAATATAAAAAGAGAAGTCCTTAATATTATAAACCAATGACTGATGACTGTATACTAGCGTTTATATTATTCATAATTTGTCAATAACACCCTGTATGGCAAAAATGCTTCCAAATCAGACCAGATCAAACCAAATCTCTTAAAGGACAAGGCAAAATATTTAATAATACAATCATTTTGAAAATTTAAGCTTCAATCTTTGTACAGTATGTGTGTGTGTATAGTGTATAGTTTTATAATGTTGTTTAAAATATTTTAAATTTATTTAAAATGGTAAAGTTTAAGCCTTAAGGGGAATGTTGTGTACTATTGGTTCACATGTAGCCTACACCTGCTTCAAAAGCTGGTTTAAGCTTTCTTCAATTAAGAAAATGTATTTTGAATTTATCATTTTATAGCTCCATCTCGATTATTAGGTTTAGAACCAATTTTCAATATCACTGGTTTTTAATTTAAAAAATATATTATTAAGTTTACTATTAAAAAGCAAAAACTAATAGGCTTTTTAGATATAGTAATATAAATATGATAGATGGATACAAACATATTTTAATTGATATCTTTTTCTCTCAACAGGTTGTACTGGGTTCACCGCCTAACTCAGGTATTTTCACTGGTATTCCTCTTAAAAATGATTCGCCCAAGATGATTGATTCCAGAAATGCCATGAAGTGTACCTATATAAATTATCTTTTATTAAAGGGAAAGCACACAACATCTTAAGAAACATTGTTTAAATCAACAGAGAATGTATATTTTTCTTTCATAGTAAGTTTTATTAAATTACAATATTTACACATAACTGTATTTTACTACTAATTTGCTATATTTGTCTAGCCATAATCACATGTAAGAGTAGAGTTTAAGAGAAAATAAACATTGTATTAAATGTTCTTTTTAAATTTCTAAAAGATATATTTGTTAAAAAGTATTTTATTCTAGTGGATGAATTTTATGTAAGGAATAGGAAATATAATGTAAAATTTAAAAATGAAAAGATTAAATTAATTAATAGGCCTTGGTGATAAAACATTACTAACACTACATTACATCAACTCTATAAAACATACAATGAAACTTAGGACTTGGTATGAGTGATCATTCTCCTTAAATATTTGACTTAGAAATGAATACATTTTAAAACAGAAATATTTCATACAAGTTATATAAAATATTGTTCTACCAAAACAGTGACTTACTCTAAAATTGTGTTGTTTTACCTTGCACACAACTTATGTGATTTATGACCATCCTATCAAATAATATCAACATATTGACTGTTTTTAACTGAATAAATGCTATTAAGGTGGAGTGCTAGTGAGCGTGAGTTTAGGGCAGTATTTTTGCAGTTTTTATAGCACAAACATTTATTTTGGCCAAAACATGTTTGTGCTATAAAAACTGCAAAATTAATGCACTAAACTCGCGCTCACTAGCACCCCGCCTTAAATATAAGTTTCAGATGCACTTAAAACCAACAATAATATATTATGTTAAACATGGTAAGTGTAAGAAATAAAATTTGATTACGTTTGTTATCAAACTTGGCTATAGTTTCTTTCACATGAAAAATATCATGTTCTTCAGTGCTCATAGCTGATAAGTGACTGATAGCTCATCCTAAGAATTAATATCACTCCATGTTTTTATTTCCTTAACATATTCAATTACATTTCAGGTGGTAACATGTAAACCTAGTACACAATAAAAATTACTAGTGCACCTACCTAAACAAAATTTCTATAAAATCTGCTAATATTTAATAAATTCTTTAAAAAACTCACTTTATATGAAACACAGTCAATTTTATTTTAAACCAGCTTGTTATTGTAGTCATATTTGACTTATCTTTTAAATTCCATATATAGCTTATTTTTACACAGCTTTTTCATGTTTATAAATAATATATTTTCTTTGACACTATGTATTTCAAAATAATAATAATTTTTCAATAATGCCTTAGATAATTTTAAGGTGCCAGTACTCTTTAAATAGAATTTATTGTCCAAGTAGTTTTAAATTGTTCTAATTATATTTCAATAATCAAAGTTCCTATAACAAACAACTTTTACTATAGGCCTACTTGCTAGAATGTGTATCAAGTCCATTCCTGCGATTGTGAAACTGTATTTTCTTTGTTATACATGCAACATTGTATTTAAAATAAGCCATATAGTGTTAATATATAAACATTATGCTCAATTTGTGTTTTCTTATAAACTAATTAGTTCAGTAACTATTGAATATTAAGACTTTCTTAATTTGAAAGTAAGATTTCTTTACACTGAAGCTTAATATTTTATAACATATTATGAAGCCTATAACTTAGAGCACACCATAAGCTTCAGATCCTTATAGTCCTTGAGTCTGTATGATATTAAATTTTTTACACATATTCTGTGACAAAATCCATCTAAATGTAAAGCATAATACATTGTTCAATCAAATCCGTAAAGACCCACTTCAGTGGTTGAATGAATGATCAAAGGCGTCACTCTCACATTAGATTGTACGGAGAGATCAGGGTTCAAATCTCAGTCTGGTATATCAGGGTTGATTTTCCCTAAATGATTTTCCACTCTCCCTGCACAAAAATGTGTGTAAACATCCTTTAAACTCAACCTTCCTCATAACTAACACATCCCCCAAAAAGAGGGAGGTGTAGTGAGATGAGGTTTAAAAAAAAAGTCGTCAGAATAAAACCATTTTAGAAAATTCTGTTAACACTAACAAACGTTTCCATAATTTTATAAACATTTAATGTTTTTGGTTAAAAAAGAGTTTTATATGAGTCACTATTAAAGGTAGGTAAATTAAAAAAAAATTAGGACCATTTCCTGTACCATCATTGATGCTTTCTTTCTATTTGCACATGGATGTTAATTTATTTGTCTACTTGTGACTGGTTCTTTCAAGTCATCTTTAACAACTACCTAATCAGGTTATACACATATTTACTAATTATGCTAATGAGTTAGAGATGAGGAAGGTTGAATTTAGAGGAAGTGTACCAGTGTTTGCATGAAGGAAAAGTGCAAAACCATTTTGAAAAAGCCACCCTCGGTACACACAATCGTGGTTCGAGCCCCGATCTCCCTGTCATCAGCAGTCTAGTCTTCTGTGAGAGTGATGCCTTAGACCATGCGACCATCAAATCAGGTTAAGAAAGTTAAAAGTGGACTCAACTTCTTTTTAGTGCTTCTTAGTTACATATTGGGTGTCTGTGGACGGATAAATATGTAACTTTGGAGTTAATCTTTTCTTATTGATCATGGACCTTACAGATAAAAAGCCTCTTCTACATACTCCATAAGCCCGTTATCCTCAAAGTCCTTAACCCCATACAAATTCCAATTTTTTTTATTTCTATCCATGTACTTGATCACGTGATATCATGTTAACCAATGGGACTCAAATTCGTTGAAATAAAACAATTTCAGCAAATTCTGTGAACAAAATCAAAATTTGTATTTTTGTTTTGTGTTTTTACTTAAAATAACAATATCTTTAATATATTCAAGTTTTCTATAGATTATAAATTAAAAGTGATAAATGAAAATATAATAAGTTTAGAAAATGGTGATAGTTTCATTTTGATTCACATATTGATGCTCATTTGTTTGTCTACCTGTGATTGACTCACTGTAGTCATCTGTAGCAACGGTCCTTGAGAAAGTTAAAATTGATCAAACTTCTACAAATTGCTTAAGGACTTAAATATCAGTATTCTGTGGGCAGAACAACTTGTTATTGTGACATCGACCTCTTCTTATGGACTACAGCACTTACGGTTACAGAGTATGTGAACGGGGCTTTAAAGTGACAAAATATAAAAATGTTTAGATTAGTCAAGTATATGAAATAATAAATTAGGATAAATTTAACTCAGGTGAAATAATGATGTGATTAACCATAAGATTATTATCACTGAATTATATATTGTTATTCTCAGGAAATTGTGGTTTGAATAAAATTTACCAGTTTTAGAACTTGTGTGCGTGAGTGACAAATTTGTTTGAATTAGTTTTATTTGTTTATTTATTTTCTGCCAAAAGTTGGCTGACAGGACATTTGGCAGTGTACTTATTATAAGATATAACTTCATAGCTACTAAACTATATGTACAACCTTAATTAAACCTTACTTCATTAGATCTAAATGTATAAAACCTTAGCTTCACTGGACCTAAGCTCACTGAACCTAATACCATTGGACTTAAAATTAATTTTTCATAAATTCCTTCATAGTATATTTAACTCTTCCAACAGTCAGTGGACCTAAGTTTAAAATACCTCTTCTTCACAATATCTAGCCTCACAATACCTAGCTTCATTAGGCAACATTCACAAGACTTAAATTAACAAAATCTAACTCCACAAGACCTAAATTCAAAAGACCTGAGACATACTGTCATAAGACCTAAAGCCACATTTTTTAAAGAGTAGGAATGACCTGCTTCGGTGGGCACACACAAGGACAAAGGAACCAGTCTCATCTTATCTTATTTTTCGGTGATGGGGAGGTCAAGGCTCAAATCCCGGTCGAGTGTACTGATGTAGATCTCCTGAATTCTAGTGAGTAGCCTACTCAACCGATACTATTGTCTCAAAGTTTTTAATGGCTCACGTTGAACATATTGAGATTATAAAACATACCTTAGAGTGCTAATCGAAACACAATACTTTTTTACAGGCAAACTAGGAGCCTAAACACACATAGGTGGGGGAAAATGCAACATGTTGGGTTTTATCAGCTGTCAAAAAACAATCCAATTTTTTTTAAACCTTTATTTCATATGATGACTCAAAATTATCTACAGATTGACATAATTCATCAGGTATTTCCTAGGTTTGTATCATTAGTGTACAACAATGATGTTTAGATGTGGTATCTAGAGCAGTTATTAGTCTTAATTTAAAGCAGGCATTTTCCAACTTTTTTTGAACCATAGGCTGTATTTTAACTATCAAAAGGCTCGAGGGCTACATCAAACATATCCATCAGTAACTAATTTTATACACATATAAATACTTATACAATTTGAATGTTATTTTATTTAAGGCCTAAGCTTGTTTATATTAATATTGTATAAATTAAAAAACAATGTGAACAAATAAAGATGTATACATATCCAAATCACGTCTTGACATTGAAATAATCAATCAAATGTGGCATAACATGTATATTACACTGAGAAATTTAATTTTATCATCCTAAAAACATTACTAATGTAAAAAAAATAATCCAGGATTCACCAGAAAAAATCAAATTTCATATACTTCTAAAGGAAATGCAAACTGTTACATTATATTATGCCATTGAAAGTTGGGAAATCAAACACACTAACCAATATGCATTTTCAAATATACCTCTTCTGAAAATATGTTTAGACTTATTTATAAATAATATGTACATATATACTTCTTTAGGGTATTAAAACTGTTATATTATTTTCCCTTTTAAGTTGTTAAATGAAATCCCACTATATAGCTCAAAAGAGTATTGCTTTTCTCGTTTTAATAATACCGACAAATAAATCCATTATTTAGAGTATACTTACTTACTCTATGGCGTTAGGAACATGTAAGTTCATTGCCACACTTACAAAGGTATGCTGCCTATTGATATCTTGAGCTAGTTATATCTAGTCTACCTTATTACACCTTATATCTTTTTTTCAGGTCCATTCTAATGTTACCTCCCATCTGTGTCCAAGTCTTCCCAATGATCTCTTCCCCAGTCAGTACCATGAACCATGTTCTAGAATCTCCCATTCGCGCTGCATGTACTGCCTACTGTAATCTGTGAGACTTAATTATTCTAACAATTTCTTGTGATAAGTAAGAATCAATGCAGTCACTTAATGCATTTACATATTTAATGCTGCAAAAAAGTCACTTTTTCAACAAAATGAGCTAACCAACAATTTTGATAAGCAGTGGCAATGCAGGACTTTTCATACGCCACTTGGCAGTCCGTTTTTCATTTTAATAGACAATTGACAAAGAAGCACTCCTATGACCTATAATAGTATTTATAATGCAATGCAGGAAGTAGAAAACACTATTATAACCTCTAATATTAATTTTAAGACATTGTAAAAGTTATAGTGAAATACTTTTTAATATTGGAGAGCTCAGATCCTTAAAGGATTATTCCATGTGAATTTCAATCAATTAGTATATTCAAGTGGGTACTAATATTATTAGATATGTTTCATAATTTTGTTGCTTAACATTTCCTATAGTAAATTATTTTGTTCTCATGGATGAACTCTATAGTAAAGTAGCACTTTTAATAATGATTTGCAGAAGTAAGTCATAATTATTTTTAAATTCATACAGTTGATGAAAATGTTAAAAAAGCTTTACAAATATTTTAATAAATATATATATATAAATTATATTGAATTAAGGTATTGACTAACAAACCTAGTAAAAGAGACCAGCGAAAAGACCTAAATGCATATGGGAGGATAACATTAGAATGGACCTGAAAGTGAGTGTAATGAGGTGAACTGGATTGAATTAGCTCAATATTGGGCTAGGTGGTGTAACATTTTTCAATACCAAAATCAAATCAGTGCCTGAATAGTTATTATGTACATTTATCATTATTGACACGATGAATGTTCTTACTGAATATTACCCGCCTCGGTGGCGTAGTTGGCTAACGCGCTTGTCGTGTTGAGCTCGACTGCTGAGGACGGGGAGATCGAGGTTCGAATCTCGGTCGGGTGAACTGGGGATGGTTTTCCCTAAATGGTTTTCCACTCTCCGTCCACGCAAATGCGGGTTCACTTCCTCTAATTCAACCTTCCCAATTCCTAATCCATTAGAGTAACTAGTACTTAAAGCGTATAACCCGAACAGGTAGTAAGACGCGGTGCTAAATAAAAAAATGCTTACTGATTATTCTATTCTTTTTGGATATTTTCCGCCTGTTTGGCTGGGATAAATACCATAAGCTTCAAGTGGTTAGAGTACATAGTACACCTCTTTGTAATTAAGACATTATAAATAATAGCTTAACTACAATGGANTTCAACCTTCCCAATTCCTAATCCATTAGAGTAACTAGTACTTAAAGCGTATAACCCGAACAGGTAGTAAGACGCGGTGCTAAATAAAAAAATGCTTACTGATTATTCTATTCTTTTTGGATATTTTCCGCCTGTTTGGCTGGGATAAATACCATAAGCTTCAAGTGGTTAGAGTACATAGTACACCTCTTTGTAATTAAGACATTATAAATAATAGCTTAACTACAATGGAAATGGTACCTATGTAATTAGGCAGTTCTTGCATAAATCACCTTAATTGGTTTCAAAATAATTTATAAATTTTGCTAGAAGAACTGCAAGAAACATTCTAGAAATTTGGTCATTCCATTTATCATCTCTCTATTAATATGAAAAAAGGACCAACAAATAGTTATGTGTTTCCACAATGCAACAAAATCGTTAGCTCATAATGTTGGAAAAGTTAGGTACATTTTTACACCATTAAATATATAAGTTTACTAAGCAAATTTATTGATACATACTATTTCAAAATCTGAAAATGACGCAGTCATTTTAGAAACAACACATTTCACTAAAACTAGATTTTTGGGAAATAAAAAGAATTGTCTAAATTGTAAACATTTGGTTGGACTAGAAATTTCTTTTGGGGATAAATGCATGGTCTTACTACACATATAATCAATAAACTATTTTGATAAAACAACTTGTCTTTCGTTTTTATAGACATGACAATATGTGTTGTTTCTGGAAAAAATTATGTTGAATATAGATTAAATTTCAAAAATCTTTACTTTTAGAGGCATATTAAACATGAAAAATAACATAATATTGAGTCATTAAAGTAAAAAAAAAATGTAATCATCAGTGATCACAGTTTCTTGTACAGACCTTGTTAAAATCTCCGCATGAACGTCTTTCTTTTAATCATTTATCCACATGCGGCTGAGTCTACCCTGTTCCAGGCCCACTGTCTCCCAGATAATCTGGAAAGACTTCTTATAAAATCTGAAAGCACTGGGAATCGAACCTGGGACCTCTGAGTCCGTAGCCAGAACCTTTGTCTACTATGGTGGTAGTTTCCTTAGGTCATCAATTTTATTTTGGTTGACAGGCACTTTCCCTTCCAAATAAGCCTTCATATTGGGCAAAACATTGTTACATTTGGTAGATAGCTTGACCGAATATGAAACTAATCCATCAATAAAATCGCTAGCTTTCACCATTCCAATGTTAACACTTGAATACTTAAATTCTGTGAATTTAGAAATTTGGAATTACTGTTTTTTTATTTCTAAGGTTATTCCTTGCACAGGATTCAATTGACAAACAATTTTTTTTTAAGAATTTTTGCCCTCAATTTTTGAAGTCTAAAATTTAACTAGTGTTTAGCATCTTCACAGCAAACTTGAAAGTTTTACTCGCTGTTGCAATAATTTCTGTGTACTCAATTGGTAAGTAAATCCTGACCTGCCTTCGTAGTACTCTTTTCACCATGGCAAAGTCTCTGTCATTTGGCAGAAATGAATGTCCTCTAATGGTAAAGTAATGGGTCACTGTCTTAAATCGCCCAGTGCTCACAAGAGCAATACAAACCAAACCATAGTATATTTATGGTTTTGACTGGGGCACTAATCCAAAAATATATGCAGATGTTTTGCTTTCATCGGTATTTCATTGTTAATGTAGTCCAGAATAAAAGAGGCAGCCTCATTACCACCCTTCTTTGTAATGCTTTCGTGATAAATATAGAACTTTGTTTCATTATTTCCTACATTATTAATGCTAAATACATTGAAGGTCAACTGCTTTATGTAGAAAACCTGATGTACAGGAATAACAGGAAGTTGTAAATTTTGCATGTAGTCTATAGATATAGCAACAACTGAATCCTCTTCCAGGCATTTTGATTTTAATGTTTGCAGTTTGGAATCAATTTTTTTTTTTCTTCTCTTGTGTACTAACGGTTTGGCGATTGCAACTCTTTTGGCGGTGTCATTATTTTAAAGTGGGGCTTTTTATTTTAAGGCCGCGTTCCTTGAATTTGCAGCACTTGTCTATTTGCGGTCTACCGAATGATGATGGTTGAATCTCTTGATATATTTTCAGATAAAACTTGTATTTTAGTTTGAGGATAGGATACATTTCAGTAAACAATGTATGCATAGTTTTTACTGACAATGTTTCATTTATATGTTTTTCTTTCCCAGTAGATTGAAAAATCTTTGTTGGAAAAGATTTTATATGGCCCATTATAGTATCAATAGTACTGGCTGCCAAGGCATTCCCTGATGTGTTTAGCCCTCTCTTATCCATAGGAACTTTCCCTTCTCTCAGCATAGAAATTCTATGAATATGACCAGTAGTGACAGCATGCAGGTTAATAAATGTGTTTTTGCAAACACTCACCTTACCAGATGAGGAATTCACATAATATGTAAATGAGCAAAACTTGTGTTTTTATACTTGAAGAGAACACCTTTTCTAAATAGTGCAGACAGAAACTAATCCTTGTAAATATGCATCTTGTTTGTTCTTAGATCCTAGTGCTTTAAATATCTATAGAATTTCTGTTCGGTCTCCAACAGTAACATGGCTGAAACACTTGCTTCTGGACCTGCAAAGAAAAATGAAGTTAAATTAGGCTTTGTAAATTTACAATTAGCACATCAATGGGGATAAGCCAATTTAATAATTTTAGGATATATTATAAAGTTAATGTTCTGAGTGATTTTTACTCCTCGGTTTAGAATGTATTTCAGTAAACTTCAGTCTAAATTGACCTGAAAATTGTCTGTAATACATGTAAAAAGGTTACTTACTTGCAATCTTCTCCTTGAACAGTAGCTAGTATCGGATTGCCTTAGTAGTTTATATATGTTTCACCTCTAACCCTAGCATTTTTAATAACGTCACTTTTATATAATTTTAGTTTCCCTTTCATTTTGATATTTCCATTTGTGTGAAGATCATCATGAGTGATCATAACAAATTAAAATAACAGGTGTGGAAACATGAAGCATTCATTTCCTTCATACCCATAGACATCACAAGAAATAAGCTCAGTTTGCCAGTGCAAGGAGGAACAACACATGTCTTTCATATGTGTTGTTTCTGTATAGACCGAAAACTTTCAATACCGATTATATACATTTTTGGCCATGTTTTATGGGTTCTTTCTGTGTGGAATCATAGAATTTTGTATAGAGAACAACAATTCGTGGCTAACTCATTTTTGTGAAATTGGTGACATGTGCTATTTCTGAACTGACCAATTAAAATATATTTTTGATGGTGTTTTATTTAAAATATATTAATATGGAGTTATGTCCACTTGAGCATTATTAAACTGTAAACAACAAGACACTTCTTGGTTAGATGGTTTATTTCATTTCACAAATTTAAGTGGAAAATAAAATAATGGTTTTTGAATCTTGCAGAAGTATGTGTTCTGATTATTTTCAAATAAGTCAAAATATTTTCAGATAATGACATCAAAAATATATATTGGTTACATTTTTTGATTTCATAACTTTCAATGGGATGATTTAATAATGAAAGAGTATGCATTTCCTTTTAGAAGTATATGAAATGTATATCAAAGGAAAGCATAATTTTTAAGTGTGAATTTTTCTGGGGAATCTTGTCATACTTTATAAATTTTTGAGTGGCTTTTAGGGTGATTTATCTGCTTTTATCATTCCATAACTTTCTTTTATCAGAAAAACCTCTCAATTATTTTATGTACAAGAGATTATTATACATTATAAGCTGGTATTAGCTCTTGAAAGTTGCAGAGTAGACATGATGGAACTTTCTTATAGTGGAAAGAAGAATTATAATTTGTATTTTTTTTGTAGGGTTTATACTTGTGGCCTTGAAGAAAATTAAAACTTAACAATGAAATTATCATTTTAACATGATCTTGAAATTTCAAAAATTGATATCTCAGTGAGATTTTGATGAATATGGCACATAAATGAAAAAAATCAATAAAACATATTTAAATACATAATTATGTCAAAGAACATTAAGCATAAAATGTTGAATGAGGGGTTCAAGGAAGTGACAGGAAATCATTACTTTAGAGTTTAGAGTAAAGGCCTCGCTTGTATCTTGGCTACACATTGTTAATGCGCTGTTTGATGTCTAGTCTGCACATTAGAAAACACCTAACAGGACCAACATGCACTGCAAACACAAACACTTTTGCCTTCATTGGCATCATGTAGAATCTAGCTCCTTGAGTGTTGCTATGCTTGCACTGTTTAGTAGCAATAAGTATATTATCTGAGCATATTCTTAACAACTCATATATCTATACCAAAACTTACTTTTAAATTTGAATTAAAAGAGTATTTACACCGAAAACTACGCATTGGATAGTTAAGTGACCCCATTTTATAAACACAAAGTAATTTGGATTCCCAAATTAGAGCATGCTATACATATTGTTAAATGTTGATATATGATTGAATCACTTATCTTGCCTTCTTGACTTGACACGGAGTTGTACAATGATAATAGTTTTATGCAAGGGTGTTTCTTAGTTTTACATGCAGACATTTAATAAATATGTCCCTCTTCTAATCACATTATTTGTTGTAATGTTATTATTAGGGTGAAATAAAAAACATCATTAACATCATAAACACGAATTCATTCTTAAAACTATGAAATACACAGGAAATTTAAGACAAGATAGTATAGGTAGAATACATGACAGGAAGGAATGATGAAATAATAATGAAATTGAGTAAGCCAAAAACCTTCAATTATTAATGTTATTATTGTGCAGTGGCGTATTCTGAGAAAATCAATAGGTCGCTGTACTCTAAATGTAACAGGGGTTATTTGGGGGCCAAGTACCCTTAACCACCGTTGTCCAAGAACGTCAAGGGATTATTCCACGAGTTTGAAGATGTGTGCCTCAAGAACAGTGATTCTCGAAAATTTATGATTTCCCCTTAACCTTATGCTATCTTAGGAAATTTTGGCGACCCCCTACTCCCATATTCTCTTTTTTTGATTTATCCATAATTATACCCGCCTCTGTTGCGTAGTTGGCTAACGTGCTTGTGTTGAGCTCTACTGCTGAGGACGGGGAGATCGAGGTTCGAATCTCGGTCGGGTGAACTGGGGGTGGTTTTTCATAAATGGTTTTCCACTCTCCCTCCACGCTAATGCGGGTTCACTTCCTCTAAGTTAACCTTCCCAATTCCTAATCCATTAGAGTAATTAGTACTTAAAGCATATAACCCGAACAGGTAGTAAGACGCGGTGCTAAATATTATTATTATCCTTAATTATGATTACCATCCACTCAAAATGTAATAAAATTAACTCCATATTGTCAGTCTACCAAACTGTTTGGCAAATTAGTGCCAACTCTTGCAGATAAAGGGTGTAAATGATCAGCACCACGACACCTCCAGCCATTAAACTAGGCTTTCTATACCAGAGCCGCTACTTCTTTATTCGAGTATCTCTTCAATTATCCACACGAGACTGAGTCTACCCTGTTCCAGGCCCACTGCTTCCCAGCTAATCTGGAAAGAGTTCTTATAAAATCTGGATGCGCCGAGAATCGAACACGAGACCTCTGACCACTAGACTACAAAGGCGGTCCTAATGAAACATCAAAATACAACACACTGCAGATCATTGCAATATATGTAGTTTGAAATTTAAGTACATATTAATGTCGGGGCTAAAAGTGGTATGGACATATTTCTGAATGCACAAGATAGACCAGAGGTCGCCAACCTTTTTTGTACCTTAGAGCACATTCAAAACTAAAGGTAGTGCAGCGGGCACCAATAATTACTTTTTCAAGGCAAATTTACTAATTCCTACCCGGCTCAGAGGTTGGCCTCAACGCTATACACACGGCTGGTCAACTGCCGTGTTAACAGCAATTGTGACGTTACATGTGGTTGTGGGTAATACTCAAGGCCATAGCCAGGAGGGGGACAAGTTGACAAAAAAACTGCTTTATTTACGGTTTTAACAAGACCAAATTAAAGACACAAGAAACTATTTAACTACTCACCACCATTTTGGTACTTGGATACATTTTGGTGGTTCCGAGTAGAAGTACACTTTGTAAATGAGCCGGCAATAAAATAGGAATGAGAGGGAGGTAGTGAAAAGAGAGGTACTTACAATCACCAACTTCTTGAGAACAGCATAGCTGGAGATAAGCACAAACTTGATTTTTGTCGGAAAAGTGACAGATTAAAATTGTTAGTCAATAACATTTCAGCTGTGGTCAAAAAGTGGCAGGCAAACACAAAAGGCTCGGCGGGCACCATGGCGCCCGCGGGCATAGTGGTGGGGACCCCTGAGCTAGACAGATACTATTCAATTAGCCTAGTGTAGTTAAAATCACACAGGTAGCAATACACAAAGCAAAATATCATTAAGAGTTGAACAAAGTGGTACATGTGACAAGCGTCCATCATTTCTTGGTGGGAGGGAATCAGGTGGATTTTCCAACTCATGTTACGATTAAAACTATTTCTTAAAGCCTAACTTATTTCACACAATGCCGCTTGGAAATAATCGAGTCTCCCAACTTGAGAATGTATGCTCCAGAAACTATTTAGATGCGTAAATACTGATTAGCATAGGGGAGATTATCTTGGACTATTAATACGCTATCGCTACATCATTGGTTTATTGCATATCTTTTGTCATAAGCAGTGGTGCACCCAAGGGATAGGGGGGCAAACAGGGTATTTGACCACCCCCCCCTTCCCAATTTTAATAGAAATTTAAATAATAATGAAGCATAACTAAAATATTTAGCATTGAAAATATGTTGAATGTATAGGCTACATTTTAAGAGCAAGCTTCTGACTCAAGACTAATATTCAAATGGTTTACCGTTACACACAAAATTAACAATTGAAAAAAACCCATAAATAATAGCTTTATCATTTACATTATTATAATCTTTTAATCACAATAAAACAACACCAAATTTTACAATTTTATATATATTTTATGTAATTTTACAAACTATACTAAAATCAGCTTAATAAATAAACATTTTGATCGTGAATCTTTTTTCAATAGTTGGCACAATGCCTAGCCTGCTAATAATAAACAACATGACCTGAGGTGTAAAACTCATTGGCCAATTACTTATTGGCGAGCGGAAAGGAATGTGTTGCAACCCCCTAGACATTGGGCAAGGTCATTAGAGCCTCCCTACCATGCCTTGTGGTTTTCAAGCAGCAAACCCTGGATTTCCTATTGTGTTAAGTAGAGCCTTTTGGAAGAAGAAATACTTAAAACACATTATTCTTGGAATATGAACCAATATTAGTTTTAAAATTAATAATTCATTACATGAATATTTATTAACAATTCAAACATTAGTATTTACACAGTTCACACAGACAGCATTGAATTAAACAAAAAACTAGTCCATATCATTATGGGTATGCAGCGCAGGACTAGCATACCTAGAGAATACACCACTGTTGTTGTGTCACTCCGACGGAGAGTCCCAGACCATCAAAGTATTCGATTCCGGGCAATATTGGTTTATTTTATTGCAATGTATTTGATGGCCATGCTAAATTAGATTATTTAAAATGAAATACAAAAGATGATTTGTAATTGTATTCCATAAAGGAAAAATGGCGGAAAACAGTTATATTAAATTAAACATTGACGGGAGGATAGAAGGGAAAGCGCTACACAACTTACTAGAAAACTGTAGGCCTCAAAGTTCACAACTAAAACAAAATGAAAGACATAATTATGCTGAAGAAGGGGACTTATCTACCCTGAAAATTACATAATTATGTCTTTCATTGTGTGTTAATTGTGAACTTTGAGGCCTACAGTTTTCTGGTTAAGTGTCTAGGCCTTGGTTTGCTATGATTGAAAGTGGCCTGTGAGATGGGAGACCAATATACAAACAAAAAACTGACATATGATTCTGATTTCTGGTAAGGAACGACAGAATACCGCTGCTCGTATGTATGATGCATGTTTTCCTGTGCACTGCACAAAATCTCCCTTGTTTTTCTCTTAAAATAAAGACATTTACTAAAAACTTGTAAGATTTGTGAAACTAACATAAAAGATCACAAGATTGAATATGAAGGCTAGACATTCGATTGTCAGGTTCATGCCTCTACAGCCCAGTCTGACCTCGTTTCCAATCCCTCTATGCCACTCGCGTACGACTTTCTAGAGTACACAGTTGAAGAGTAGAGGTGAGAGCCTGTCTCCCCTTCTAGCCCCTGTCCTGATTTCAAAGGAGTCTGAAATATTTTCCTTGAATTTCACTTTGGAGATGGTGTCAGCCAGAGACCGTTGAATGATTGCTCTTGTTTTGGTGTCTTAGGCCCAATTATTTCAGGATTTGGATTAGAGTGGTTCGATCAGTTGAGTCATAGGCCTTCTTGAAGTTTACCACAAATTTCTTATTTCTAAGCTTCAAATACGAGAGTATAGATTTAAGATTCGCGATCTGTTCAACACACGATCACCCTTTCCTACACCCTCCTTGGTATTCTCCCAATTGTAGATCCAGTTGTTCCTCTGCGCTGTATTGGGATTCTGGATCTTTTCTTTCCCTTTGAAAGAGAGTCGTAATGTCGTTCACGACCGTCGACTCTCTTTACGAGCAAAATGTGATTCCGGATCTCCTTTTGACCGATTTTACAATTGACGAGTGTCGTACGCCACCGAGAAATGTATCGAGGGGTCCAATAGCACGCAGTAGCAAGTCAACGATCTCGTTACGTAGGTAAGTAAAAGTTTTCATGTCATATTATTAATGTTAAATATGTTTAGATTGTGAATTTAGGGATTATAATACTACACTCTCATGTAATATTTATAATAGCTGTGTTCTATTTATATTAAATCCAAAACAAAGTAACGCTGATATTAATATTAAATGAGATAGTTTAAGTGTGATGTCTAGGCTATGTAACACATCAGTTTTAGTAGCTACACAATAATATTCTATTATATTTTCCACCACTCTATACGTCAATTGACTAAAAAAAAAATCTATACCTAAAATAACAAATAGTAAGATATATTATGATCGCCCAAACATAATCAAATGATTTTTCAAACAAAAATTAGGGCCTAAACCTTCATTTTCAAACTTTTGGGCTATTTTTATTCAAATATATTGTCGACTTGAAGGACAATAATTTTAATAAAGGTTCATCTTTTAATAATACAGGTGTAATTACAAGTTTAGCACGTCAAATATTTGACAATTTTTGTAAGATAAGAATAAATAATTGTTTAAGCAAGTTTGTTAAGTGAAAAGTGTTTATAAATACCTCACTTTTTATAAGTTAAGACACATAGAATCTAGGCCATTTTTAAGCGAATATACTATCTTAACTATTATTGCCTCCAGTATATTTAATTTTAAAAGTTATAAGACCTTATGCTAGGCCTCAGTTATATTTTAAAAAGTTATTTAGGTCTGCCTTAAGTGAATGCAAAACATAAAAACTGGAACTGCCATTTCGATTACTTGGTGAAAGTATTAACGGGGATGATACCCAATATTCAAAACTTTTAGACAAACTCTTTCCTCTATAAAACCTGAAAATCATTAAATGTATGCTATCATTATGCTTTTAAAAAATATGGAGAATCCCATGATACTACACTCAAGCTTATTAATACATTTATTTATATTATAAGCTTAGTTAACCTATTGTTCCTTGTGGTAATTCGGCAGCTGATTTGATCTTACCTTGTTGCCATATCATTCAATGATAAATTAGTATCTCAATTAATATTCACAAAATAAAGTATTTGACTTTCGTAGTATAATATAGCATCATATCATGATGTATCATGGCTCAAACGACGTGTTGGTTTAGGTTTGTACTTGGGTTTTATTGAGTTTTCTAAATGCTCTAAAAATAAGATAGCTTCAAATACATACATTTACAGTATCATTGAATTCACCATTTTCTTTTTAGTATAATGAAACGGATCAATTTTTAATGATTTGGTTTCTCATGTGAATTGCAATGTATTATATGGTAAGGTGCTTACGCATCATTCCCTTAATAACTTTGTTCTACTATTTGTAGGGTAACTGTGGGGACCCACGACATGTGGACCAGTCGACCATATCCTGTGTTCCGAAGAAAATGTCCACACTGTTGGCGGTAAACCCTTAGATGTGTCTGCACTTCTGACCTTCAAAGTATTTGAGGTTGCATATGGGTACTACACCCACATTCCTGTTCAGAACCCAGTGGACCAAAGTTAATTGAGAATTTAACAAGAAAGCTTCTTGAGATTAATAATATATTACCATTAAATTCGAACCATTAGATAAAAAAATGTTTTTCCACTAAATATTCACAGGTCCACCATCACACCCCTGTGGGACATCCAACATTTCTTCAAGAAACAACTGAAGGAGTTGTATTCAACAGAAATAACAGAAGTTCCCTCCATGACCTTCTAACAAGTCTTACTACAAAGTAAACATGTACTTTTAAATTGGTAATATTATTTATAGCCAAAAAGGAGAGTTGATACAATAATGTTATTTAGAACTAATATTAATTAGCAGGTAATAAAGAATATACTATATAGTAAAATAATTTTACCATAGTAAATGTATTGCTAATATATATATAGTGGAATTTTAAGATACTCAATACTAAAATGATAACACAGGACATTTCATCATCATCCCCACCAAGTGAATCATTAGGCTACTTAGGTCCATAGAACATAAAATATATATTTTTTATTATAATTTCTGAAAAAGAAAACTTTCCTACATTTCTATTAAAGTAAATATGTATTTAACTGTGCATTTTATAAGAATTAAACATAGTTATTAACAGAAAAAGCGGGTATAAGCCTACCTTGAAACCAAAGAATTTACAAACTTAAGACTAACAGAACATTCATAAGCATTTCTCCTAGTTATATTTTACAAATTTGTATTTTGAATCAGAATAAGTATGTTTCTACCGACTCCAACACCGACAATAACTACTGTATATAATAATTAATTGCTGTTCCTAAGTTAGCATCAAAGTACTGTGAATATTTAGTGGAGAAAACATTTTTAGAATTTAATGCTAAGATATTATTAATCTCAAGAAGCTTGCTTGTTAAATTCTCTATTAACTTTGGTCCACTGGGTTCCGAACAGGAATGTGGGTGCATTACCCATATGCAACCTCAAATACTTTGAAGGTCAAAAATGCAGACAAATCAAAGGTTTACCGCCAACAGTGTGGAAATTTTATTCGGAACACAGGATATGGTCTACTGGTCCACATGTCGTGGGTCCCCACAGTTAACCTACAAATAGTAGAACAAAGTTATTAAGGGAATGATGCGTAAGCACCTTACCATATAATACATTGCAGTTCACATGAGAAACCAAATCATTAAAAATTTATCAGTTTCATTATACTAAAAAGAAAACGGTGAATCCAATGATACTCTGAATTTATGTATTTGAAGTTATTTTATTTTTAGAGCATTTAGAAAACTAAATCAACACGTTGTTTGAGCCATGATACATCATGATATGATGCTATCTTATACTATGAAAGTCAAATACTTTATTTTGTGAATATTAATTGAGATACTAATTTATCATTGAATGAAATGGCAACAAGGTAAGATCAAATCAGCTGTCTAATTACTACAAGGAACAATAGGTTAACTAAGCTTATAATATAAATAAATTTATTAATAAGCTTGAGTTTAGTGTCATGGGATTCCCCACATTCTTTAAAAGCATAATGATAGCATACATTTAATGATTTTCAGGTTTTATAGAGGAAAAAGTTTGTCTAAAAGGTTAGAATATTGGGTATCATCCCCGTTAATACTTTCACCAAGTAATCGAAATGGCAGGTCGTTTTTAAGTTTTGCATTCACATAAGGCAGACCTATCTTAACTTTAAATTGTATTAGACAAAAAAAGCTTCTCTTAGGCTAGGTTATCATTATTCTGTAAGTATATGCAACTTTAGATTCACAGAAGAAGGAAAATGTTACATTTATTATTCTTAAACACCTTTTATGAGAATATACATTTTGATAAAAGTTTGTTGAAAAAGATCAGTTGGGGTTAACTTTATATTAATATAATTTATGAAACATTAACAGGCCTTCATCAAACTATAGCCTAACATCCTGAAGGATTCGCTAGTTATAGTAAAATATAACCTGGGCCTAGTAAAAGGTTTTATAACTTTTAAAATATAACCGAGCCCCAGCATAAGATTTTATAACTTTTAAAATTAAAAACACTGCAGGCAATAATAGTTAAGATAGTATTTTCCCTTAAAAATGATAGGCCTAGATTCTATGTGTCTTAACTTATAAAAAGTGAAACATTTACAAACACTTTTCACTTGCAAAACTTGCTTAAATAATTATTTATTCTTAACTTACATATGTGACGTGCTAAACTTGTAATTACAGTTGAACTTTTACTGGGTTTACTTATATAGATAAGGCATACTCTAGACTCTATTAGTATAATAAACGAGCCAAGACGTACGGTACTGTTGTTTGTGCTGCTCTCTTTCTATAGCTTTGCACTGGCATCTTACATAACCATTATAAATATAAAAATATATTACTTAAAATTAATCAGTTTAAATATTTTTTTTTCAACTTATACTATTTACAATAAATTTATATTTAGTGTTAGTGGTATTTATTTTATTATAATCAAATAATTTTGACGTCTGGAAGATTTAAATTATTATAAATATCTACAAATTTCTACTATTTATTATGCTAAGTTGTTTTGTGAAACTGTGCGTGTGTGCAAATTTCATAGAACATATTTTTGGGAGTTTAATAAGTCTATTTTGGGCAGTAAAATTTGAAAGTTTCTAACAACTAAGAATATAATTTATTATAAGTATGGAAAATAATTGTGTATTAAATGTTGTTTGTAGGCCTAAATTAATATAGGTTAATGGGACTATGGCCTGCGGTGCAAACTGATAGTCAGATTTGGCCATTGGGATGGAAAAATTGGACTACCCTTTTCTAAGGAGCTACTCTCATATTAGATTAGATTTCCGTTGTCAGGAGGTGAGTTTTCGCGTTTGATATGGTTACATCTTGGTATCGAGTGTTTTCGACCAAGTGATTCTGACTAAGATTGAGTGCAAAAACGATTTTGAGATTTGGTTTTTCTTTAACAAAAATGGCGGTTGGGGTGGAGTAGATCTAACAGCTGGTAGGTTAATTTATGTAATCCTGCTTCATGTACTTCAAATCGACATAAAATGAGTGTTTTAATTATTATATTATTAGTTATTTTTAGATTATAGTGCATATGCAGCTAAGAGAGAGAAAACAAGCTGGTAGTGAGAAATATTTGACTTAAATAAAAAACTGATCCAGGCCAAAGGCTGGAAACTGTAATGAATGTATAAAAAATATCCTCAAGACTACGTTCTCGCTTATTCGCTTATCGTAATGAATTCTTTGATCCCCTAACTATCCAGTGGTATAACTTAATTTTGGATGTAGAGGATAGATTCGAAACTACAACGTCAAACTGTATTTTTTATAATATTTTTTTATTCTAACACCTTATTATATTCACTGTCACTAATTTAAACTGATGTTTTATATACAATCGATAGATTTTGACGACAGCTGACGATTAAAACCTAAACGAACATCGTAGCTTCTCCGAGTCAAAAGTTATACTAATTGCAAATCTCGATACTCAGCAAAATAACCTCAAATTGGCGGCGCTTCCCCCTCCAACGCACGCGATGCGTCAATGCTCTCGCTTATTCGCGTATCGTAATGCATTCTATGATCCTTTAGCTATTTAGTGGTATAATTTAATTTTGGATGTAGAGGATGGATTCGAAACTACAACGCCAAACTGTATCCCCGATTTTGTTATCATTAGGTTTTTTGGATTGCCCCCGTATGCTAGCCAATTTAAAGACGTATTCACGTCAAAAGCTTTGTTATCTTCCCTATATAAAATTAACCATAGTGAAAAGTAACCCAATCTTAAATAATGTATAAATATGAATCCTTTATTAATTTCACTGTGATACAAAATGTTAAAGTAGGCTGACTAAAACCCAATGTCATACTAGAGATAGGCTATAATTTGAACATGTTTTTATACATATTTATTTATATATACCTATTTAGTTATTTATATATATATAGATATATAAGCATATATAAGAGACTATATAAAAGCACATATATAAGCTTATATATATATCTATATATGTATAAAAGCATATATATATATATATGTATAAAAGCATATATATATATATATATGTATAAAAGCATATATA
>CABEEJ010003200.1:0-52256 GCA_901482245.1 Timema douglasi
GAGGTGAGTTTATATTTTTATTAATTATTATTAGTTTTCAATTTTGTGCCCTCCCATGAAAAAAAGTCACGAGCCGCCACTGTTTATTACCTTTAAAATTTATCAAGACCAACAAAGGTATTATAAACAAACTTAAAGTCACGAAAAAATGGACACATTGAGTTTCCAGTTATAGGTTATGAAATATTACATGACAGCTTTAAAATATATTTTAGGGAAACATACTTTCTCTAAAACCAGTTTGTTTTAGTATCTCAAATGCTCAAAATTCGAAGAACAAAAACCATACATAGCTTTCATTAGGGAATTAACATATTAAATGTTTATTATTTAAATCTAATTTAAATATATATGTGTATCAAAGTCCCTTTTTGGTCCCTAAATCCTTAATTACAACATCACACATCTTTGAGCCCTGAAAACCATTCCTCGTCTGTAAAAAGTACACACACATTAGAGAGGAGGGAGGGTGAAACAACAACCACAGAGAACCCACCAAGATTCAAACCTTTACCTCGTTGTCAACAACAATCCAGTCATTTTTAAGCGTGATGCCTCAGACTGCATGAGCGCTGGTTGTTAATATATCCAATATAATTATATTATGCGTACATTTAGTTTTGTTTGGTTTGCGGTGCTAGGCAATTTGTCTCTGCGGCCGTGCACCCGCCATGAAGACCCACACAGACTGCATGACATCACGCCAGCTGGTGAAGCTGCCCGGGTTTGTTGATGTGCATGTCCACGTACGAGAACCAGGTGCCACGCATAAGGAAGACTTTGCTTCGGGGACAGCTGCTGCCCTGGCAGGGGGGATCACAATGATCCTCGCCATGCCCAACACCAACCCTGCCATTACAGACCATCACAGCTTCACACTGGTCAAGGAGGTACAGTACTGTGTATTTATTTTACAATATGTAAAGCGATATGCCAAGAAGCTACGAAACACTTAACTCTTTTAAACTTTTTTTTCCCTCTTATTGATGCCACCAAGATTGGTCTTATAGATATTTCTGGTCTTCTCTTGGTAATGGGGGATATGTAACAGACTATTTAGGTTTTAGCACCATGCCATGTAGGTGCATTCACATTGTCCCGATGAAAAGATCTGGTGGTGGTGGTGGTGGTGGTGGTGGGGATGATGGTTTGTGTGTGTATGTGCTTTAGTAGAATTCTTAAACCTAATTTAAGCCTAATTAACCAAACCATAACAACCATAGGAACAATTCCCCCTTGAGAGTTAATACATCTTTTTATTATTACTACTTAATATTGAGGCAAAGAGGAGCTTAAGAAGGAGGAGGGTTCAAATATAAAACTCGGAAGGAAATAAGAAAATTCTGTGAGCTAGAGGAGGCATAGGACATGGCGCATTGATGGTATGAATTCACTGATAAAAGGACTGGACCTGTCATAAGACAGAATACCTAATAATAATATTGGTTCTGTGAAATAATAGGCTACAAGGAGTTAGTCCTGACATTATTTAAGTACAAACATTAGAAACCTACATGACCTAACTAAATTAACACAAACAAATCGAGCTTGTTTTTCTATTTTATACTAATCTAAATATATTAAAATTCTCAAATTATATTTTCTTAAAATGTTTATCTTTATATGGAACTAACACATTTTATTAAATATACATTTTACTTTTTAATTGGAAATACTAAAGTTTTGTGCAAAAGATTATGTTTTTAAGTAGCTGAATCATAAATATATCAACAAATTGCTTTGATAAATTGAAGCCATTGTGTGCTGCTTAGTATTAAAATTTGTGATCCAGTACTCGTGCAAATATTTAAAAAATAAACACTCGTTCTATCTTTGTGATATTTCAGCTGGCCCGAGCAGGTGCAAGGTGCGATTATGCCCTCTATCTCGGAGCATCTTCGGACAACCCGGGCACAATAACAGATCTGGCCCCAGCCGCTGCGGGTCTCAAAATGTATCTCAACGAGACCTACACTACACTTAAGCTAAAAAATCTCACTGATTGGAGCAAGGTATGTGTTATTTATTACAAGTATAGTGTATTTCTTAATATTTTCTCCAGTTATTTTGCTGTTGTACTGACATTTGTAATTGGCACTTGCACAGGTGGACAAAGGTGTTAATCTTGCCTGGTATAAGGAGTTTGGAGTTTGAATCCTACCTGGGTGTGGAGAGAATCTCCCTTAAATAGTTCCCACTCTCCTACACAAATGTAGTTAGATGTAGTTAGACTTTTTCTAAAGAGTCTACCTTCCTCATCCATTAGTGTAAATATGCAAATAGCCTGAACTAGTATTTTGTGGTTCTCGGTCAGATGTGAATCTATGATTTTCTGCTGGAGTAAGCAAAAATGAGTGTACATCAAAACTGACACTGTTCACGTGTGATAATAAAAAAAAAATTAAACTCTTCTTTCCTTCATAAGACAGACAACCCTTTGATTGGAAAAAGGTAAATACTGTTTATTCATTTATTTTTGGTTGGAATGCAAGTTTAGAACTAAGATGCTTGTAGGGCCACTTAATTATTGAAATATTTTATTATCTCCTAAGGGATTGGATGGGATAAGGTTGAACCGCTTAAGTTTTGTCGCCCATGAACTTTCTGGTTCCTTAAGGCTTGAGCGTTAGTTAATAATATCATATACAGACTTCAGACAGTTATCTATCAGAATCTAGGGGTGCATATAAGTTTCAAAATCTTTTACTTCGATTCGAAAATTAAGATGTATGTTCTTCTTTATTTTCTGTCTCTCTCTCTCTCTCTCTCTTGTATATACTAAAAATTATATTCACTTGACAAAAATATGTATTAATTAAGTTGCATGTTGAATGTAGGTCGAACTATGTTAAAAATTCTCTAAATTATAAATATGCATAATATAGTATTTTTTGCAACAACAAGAAATAGCATTTGATCTTATATTCGGGCTCTGGAATATTTCTTAATATTTGATTTGTCTTAACTTTAAAACAAAAAAGGGCACTTAGCACACACCTAATAGAATTAAAAACAATATCAGTTCTTAAGTAACCATCCAGGAAATACCTTTAAGCTCAAACAACAAACATTTATCAATTAACATGATCATGTCAAGATAATAAACAAGCTATTTTTGCATCATCTAATTATGTGTCATAGATAATTTATAAAATAATGTTATATCAATATGGGTTTATGAGTCTATACAATATTGATATTGATTTTAAACCCATTAAGATCCATAGTAAAATTGTTGAAAAGAAGACCTTTATTTCCAATGAATACAATCTCTCTTGAACTTGAACTATCTTTAGAATATTAGCTCAGTCATATATTGAGAAATATTGGACTTTAAACAGTGCCTAAAAAGTGTATTTGTTTGGTCCAGCACTTTGATAGATGGCCCAAGAAGTTTCCTTTATGTGTTCATGCTGAAAGCCAGACCACCGCTGCAGTACTACTGCTAGCAACATTGCATAGCAGGCCTATTCACATATGCCATGTCGCACGCAAAGAAGAAATCGAAATCATACGTGCTGCCAAGGAGAAGGTATGATATAGCAACCTAGCTTGGATTTGGTTATCTGAGTGAATCTGTTGTTTTTTAGCAAAGCCTATCTAGTCTGTTTTTTAGGTTTCAGGAAGGTCATTGTTTGAATACTGGCTGGGTTTACAAAAAGTGGTTTTTCTTAAATCATTTTCCACTCTCCTCTTAACACTAATTTGGGTATTTTTTCTCTAAATATAACTTTTCTCATCCCTAACCATAGATTTGACTAAATATGGATAACCTGGACTGGTTGTGTAAGATGTAAAGGGGGGGGGGGAGAGAGAGAATGGTCAAAGCTTTGTGCCGTGAAAGTCTTAAGTGTCTAATAAAAACAACTTATCTCAGTGTTTGTAGTTATAGTATAGATATGCTATGAAATTTTAAGAAATGATTGTATATTTCCTTTTTAGACATGCAGTATTTTTATTTGTACATTATTACATAAATTCGTATTGCTGAAGCTTTATATGAAATTGGTGATAAAACTTGATTGAAATTATTTCACTTTATTCTAGGGCTTGCCTGTAACATGCGAGGTATGTCCCCACCACTTGTTCTTGACAGAGAAGGATCTCCTGCGACTCGGCCCCAAATTGGGGAGTGTGAGACCAGTTTTGAGTACTGAGGAAGACCAGCAAGCCCTCTGGGATAACTTGGATATCATTGATGTTTTTGCGACAGACCATGGTCAGTCTACATTATGAGTCTAGTAGTGTTGGCCATCGAATAAAATAATAACCTAGTTTTTGACACATTAAATTGAGGATATAACTTGCTTCTGTGGCATCATGGCGGTTCGATCCCCGTCAGGTGTACTGAGAGTGATTTTTTGCTAAATGGTTACTCTCTTCCACTCCCCTCTCCCTCCTTTCCTTCTCACCCCCTTCCCTTCATCCTCATACAACTGAAGGAATACAGTCGGAAAATGCTTGCTATTACTCGCTCAATAAGTTGTTGATGTCTTGTCTGCTGTCAATAAATGTAAAACTCAGAATAAACAAAGCCGTAATTTTAGCGGTTGTTCTCTTTGGATGCGAAACGTGGCCTCTTTCCTTAAATAACAAAAAGGAATTTAGAGTGTTTGAAAACAGGGTGGTTAGGAAAATATTTGGCCCAAAAATGGATGAAGATAATGGGAGTGTAGGAGGTGACATAATGATGAGCTGCATACCCTTTACTCATCACTAGACATTGTTAGACTTATAAAATCTTGCAGGTTATGGTGGGCAGATCATGCAGCGCAAAAGGGAATATCTAGAACCGCGTTCAAGGTGTTGAGTGATAAACCCAATGGGAAGAGACCACTGGGAAGACCCAGACGCAGATGGGAGGATATTTTTGGATGGACCTGAGAGAAATCGAGTGTAATTAGATAGACTGGATAGAATCAGCTCAAGATAGGGCTTTTGTGAGTGTGGTAATGAACTTTCAAGTTCCTAATGCCATAAAGTGAATAAATAAGGATAGTTGAGTAATAAAATATTAAAAAAAGGACAAAATTGTTTTAATATTATCATTATGATAATAATTAGAGATGGGCCGCTCAAATATTTGAATACTTGAATCCACTAAATCTTGACTAGTATTCAAGATCAAGGATTTGAGAATTTACTGGATTTGATCAACGAATATTTCACCTCATAAACAAAGCATTCTATTATGAATTAATTCAAAAATTACTTAAATAGTCCTGCTTGAAAATCACAGTATATACAATAGTAACTATTTCAAATTTTCCAAATATATATTACAAACTCTCTCAAAATAGCAAAAAGAGGAGTCCCTTAAATAGATATATTGTATTTACTCGCATCCTATGTCCATTTCCTTTGTGTCCTTTATTTTATTTATTCCTTTTACATGTTCCTATCATCCTTTACCATTTTCCTTTTTCTCCCTTTAGTATTTTTTTGCTTTCCTTTTTTGGAAAGTTGTGTTGCACGTTTCTCACACCTAGCTCATGAGTTTAGATAGAAAGAAACCTACATCAGGGAATTGGGCGGTATTGATCAATTTTATTCAAGAGTCAGCCATAATCTCTTTGTCCAGTGGCAGTAATGTAAGTGAAAAGAGGCTTTCCTTATAGAGATTTATTAAAATAAATTGTAATCCTTCGTCGTTGAATAAAGTTGATAGCACTAGGTCCTAAACTGTTTGTTCATTTGCTATTTTTTAGAAGCTTAACTCATTCTAATAATAAAAAAAAAATTAAGATAATTTAAAGTTATGCTAATTTGAGTTTATTTAACCCTATACGATTTGAGATTGTTTGATTTGACTCAATCCACAAAAGTATTTTCTGAGAGATGATAGGGGTTGATTAAACTTTAAAGCATGATTTAAAGAATTCCTTATTTACACTTAAGGCCTAAATAGTTACAAACTTTTTTTCTATTTGCTAGGATTTGAATTCAATATTCGAGATTGAAAATAAAATGTAGATTCGGATTCGAGAAAAGGTTGATTCCATATATCTTTATTAATAATTTATAAGGAGTGTTCTCTTTGTTGTTTATGGAGTAATAGATATGACAAACAAAATATAATTTATTATTGGCACAAAACCAAACAATTCTATTTTTGATTACATTTTAAATGATCTCACATTAAAATTGTATGTTTTTAAAGATCTGAATTTGGATTTGATATTTGAAAGAAAATTTAATATTCAATTTCAAGATATATTGGATTCAACCTGTCTCTAATTAATATAAATTGCTAATTAAATGTACTCAAATGGATAATAGCCATATCCAAATTATGGTAAATGTATTATAAAGTGTTATTATTAGAGATGTGCCATTCGAATCCACCGAATCCTGACAAGTATTCGAGATTCGAGGATTCAGTGTTTTATTGGATTCAATGGTTGAATCTTTCATCTCATAAACAAAGCACAATATTTTGAATTCAAAAATGACCAAGTTAGACCTACTTGAAATGCACAACTTAATCCGTTATCATTATTTTGTCGGACAAAAGAGATAAACTTGAATATATATATATATATATATATATATATTTTAATAATAATTGTAAGGTGTAGAAAATTTAACTTGCCTAATACTCTACCCTCCCACCTTTATGGGAAACTTGGAATTGACCGTTTCAGCGCATGCTTACTTCTGAAACTTTCACCTCACAAACAAATTTGTAAATATTTTAATGAATATATTAAAGCTCTTCAAAAATTTAAAATCAAAACTAGAACTACAAATAAACTTGAAATAAATAAAACAAATTATGGCTTTTTTTTTAATAGAAATAAGAACACATTACACATGATACTAAGTCAGCCGCCATGACATATATGTTTACTCGCCAGCGGTGAGAGTGAGGATTAAATAAACATAACTGCTAATTCTTACTACCCAACTCGTTTTAATCATCTACAACTATGCAAAGAACCTCAATTTATTTCATACAATCCTTAAGTTAGATATTTTGTTCAGTTTTATGAAAAATAAATATTGTCAACAGTTAGACACCGATTATACTGTTTATTAACACCTACCGGCATACTTATTGTATATCGATTGTTTGTTTTAAAATTTATTCAGGTAAACTGGTCACTTAGTAAGTGCTATCGAGTTTTAGGAATCAAATAACGACTTGCTAATTCATAATTTGTTTTTAAATCGATTTTAACTAAGAGTTTATTATTTTCTTCAAATATTTTATAGAAGTAATTGTAAAGATATTCAAACACAGTCATGCCTAATAAAATAGGAATGAATATATTGCAAGAGTCAAAAATATGTTCGTGTTTTAAATAAAATGTATTCTCAGAAATCAATATATCGCAAGAACCGAATATATTTCTTGTTTTCTACACGAAGATAGATAATAGATATAAAAGAAAATAATAATAATTAAAGAAGGGTCTAATCCACTATTTCTTGAATTCAAATCTCAAATCCAAATCCTACAAATTTTTATAAATTTTAATTATTTACAAATAGACCTACATCACACAATATAGGCCTAAACTGTGAATTAAGATTTATTTCAATCATGCTTTCAATTTTAATCAACCCCAACCACCCCCCACAAAATGCAGGTTAAAATCCAGCCAAATTAAACAATCTAGGCTCATATTATTGTCTAAAAATCAAATCAATCAAAATTTTAGTGTCTTTTAGTTATTTTTAAAAGTGTTGTTAGAATGAGTTTAGTTTATAAAAAACATGTGAAATAAACAGATTAGGCCTAGTTATCCTTTGATCAACTTTAATCATCATTAAAGGATATTTTATTGTATTAAGATAGCGAAAACAAAAATACAAACAGCTCTTTTTAATAAAGACTAAAACAACATGCTTAACAATTAAACATACATTGGAAATAGTGAAATCAATAATACTTAAGTTGTTTTATTATTTTCTTATATATTCATTATCTATTTTCATGTAGGAAACAAATATATTCGATTCTTGCGATATATCGATTTCTGAGAATACATTATATTTAAAACACGAACATATTGTCAACTACCATATGTTCATTCCCATTTTATAAGGCAGGACTACGTTTGAATATTTCTAAAATTACTTCAATAACATATTTAAAAAAATACTAAGTTAAATTCAATCTAAAAGTAAATAATGGATTAGCAAGTCATTATTTGATTCTTAAAACTCTAGAGCGCTTACTAAGTGATCATATTACCTGAATCGATTTTAAATAAACAATCAATATACGATATGTAGGCCGGTAGAGATAAAAAAAACAATTTTATCGCTGTCTGGCGGTTGACAGTATTTATTTTTTCATGAAACCCAACAAAATATCTAACTTAAGGATTGTATGCAATAAATTGGGGTTCTTTGCGCAGTTGTAGATAATTAAATCCAGTTGGCTAGTAAGAAGTAACAATATCTTTATTTTAATCATCACTCAGGCGAGTAAACATAATATATGTCATGGCGGCTGACTATATTGTGTGTAATGGCGGCTGTCTGTCTTTGTATCATGATTAATGTGTTCTTATTTCTGTTTAAAAAAAAGCCATAATTTTTTTTATTTATTTCGAGCTTATTTTTAATTCTAGTTTTAATTTTCAGTTTTTGAAGAGTTTTAATGGGTTCATTAAAATATTTACAAGATTGTTCGTGAGGTGAAAGTTTTAGAAGTGAGCATTTGCTGAAACAGTTGAGTCCATACACTATACAGTTCGGAGGGTACGGTAATAGGCACGTAAGATTTTCAACACCTAACGATTTTTTTTATTTTTTAAAGAATATTTTATTTATGTTTATCTCTTTTCTCTGACAAAATAAATATTATGGATTAAGTTGTGCTTTTCAAGTAGGCCTAACTAAGTAATTTTTGACTTCAAGATATTATGCTTTGTTTATGAGGTGAAAGATTCGATCATCGAATCCAATAAAACACCGAATCATCGATTCCAGTAAAACACAGAATCCTCGAATCTCAAATACTTGTCAGGATTTGGTGGATTTGAAGATTCGAGTGGTTTATCTCTAATATATACACACACACACACACACAAGTATAAAACATCTAACAAACTTCAATTCGGCTTCAAGATTATTTCATTTATTTTATTTAACTTCAAGTTAAAAAAATGACTTTTCACACTACTAGTTACTTATGTTATACTCATAGATTTCCCATGTAGATCTATCTTTAAATTATTATTTATTACCAAAGGGTTGGGAATGCAATAATTTTGAATATGTTAAATTGTTTGTTACAGCTCCACACACACTTGAAGAAAAGACTAGCGAGAAAGCTCCCCCGGGATTCCCAGGACTAGAGACAATCCTGCCACTCTTACTAACAGCTGTGCATGAAGGAAGATTAACTATGGAGGTGGGTTCATGAATAAATAGTTAACCATTTCAGTGGCTGCATGGTCTAACACACTACTCTCGCAATAGACTAGACTATCAATGGGCTAGTCTTGGTCGGGCTTACTGATGGTTGTTTTTACAAAATGATTTTCCATACAAATGTGGGTACACTTTCTAAAACTGTAACCTTCTTAACCCCTAAAACCCTTAGTCTAATTAGTACATAAACATATAACCCGAGCAGATAGTAAGACGCTGTGCTAAAAAATGTTGCTATTTCATTCAAACACTAAACTAGGGATGGGTGCCTCGAATCCTGGAGAATCTTCAAGACTTATAGTGTGAAAAATTTCATTTAAAAAAATAGTTTTTACTCTTGAAATTATTTTTATAATTAGTATTAATAAACTCCAGAGCCTAAAGATTCAGGAGGATATACATTCTAAATGACCTTTTAATCATCAAGTCTGCCTCAGTACTTCCGATCACTAGTAGTTATTTAATACATGTGGATCTCTTTTTTGAACACCACGTCTTACTACCTGTTCAAGCTCTATGCTAACATACTAATTATGCTAATGGTTTTATGGATTAGAAAGGCTTGCTATATTTAGAGTAATTGTGAGAGTAGAGTTTTTGGCCGAGGGGACCTCGAATCCTGAAGGATATTTGAGATTTAAGGATTCGAGACTCAAATCCTTAAAAGATTGTGTTTCTATTTTTTAAATAAATTTGGTTTTAGACCTCCACTACTACTTATTGGTGATACAGAACCAGTTATAATTATAAAATGAACCTAACATCTAGACCCCAGATCAATAATTTAAAACGTAACTGACTGTATAAATGTTATAATGAATGGATTATAAGAAATATTGTTAACATTTATTTATTATTTGTATTTTATTTTATTTTATACTTCCTTTTACGTTGCATAATTTTTTCTA
Organism: Timema douglasi; assembly: GCA_901482245.1. Taxonomy (NCBI): domain Eukaryota; kingdom Metazoa; phylum Arthropoda; class Insecta; order Phasmatodea; family Timematidae; genus Timema; species Timema douglasi. The sequence continues at coordinate 10,296 of CABEEJ010003200.1, forward strand.
AGATTCAGATTTGGATTTGTGATTTGATGGAGATTCAGATTCATAAAATAGTGGATTTGATCCAACTTTAATAAAATCACATTTCACTAAATTTTAGTGTTACTATTTATTGTACATGTGTTTGTAATATTTAGTGTTATACTAATAGATAAAGCTATTATCATAACATGCATTTCAATTACTTCAAAATGGACACAATTTACCATAAATTGAGTTTTTTGGATGTCAATATTTTAATTTGCATATCTTCGTAACTGTCATTGCTAGAATATTTTTCGAAGCTAAGTCAAAGCTTTGAAGCTTCGCACACCCCTATTATTTAGTTGGTTAAATTATTAGTTAGTTAAATTACCATTTGGCTAAGGTTTGTTCTCAAACTATTTGTGTGTGGGGCGATAGGACCTGGTGGATAAGTTCCACCATAACCCCCGTCGTATCTTCAATCTGCCTGAGCAACCAGGCACTTATGTGGAAGTGGACTTGGACGAGGAGTGGGAGATACCACAGTGCCCGGCGTACAGCAAGGCGCATTGGACGCCATTTGCAGGTATTAAAGTGCGAGGTGCTGTTCATCGAGTGGTGTTGCGGGGACAAGTGGCGTATATGGATGGACAGGTGAGACTCTGCGGCTTGGTGGCTTGAACTCTTTGTTTTGTTGTAATACATTACCTAATAACTACTTATTGCCTCTAAAACAACCAATTACTTAATAACTGTACGAATAAATAAAATTAAATGGATAAAATTATTTTTTTAAACATGAAAAAGTTAATCAAAAACTAAACCAATCATAAAACATCACAAAGAGAAAAGACCTGCTCTGTCATTTTCTAGAACTTGCCTCTTCTTTTTACACTTTATTTGCATGTTTTATAATAACACAGTTTTATCATTTTTCCTTAAGAGTACTGATATAAATAAAATAAAACCTTATTCAAGGATCTGGGCATTTTTAGTCGCAGCCATAACCTAGTTGTTCAGTGACAGCGATGTAAAATATGAACAATGTATATGTATAGGATACTTTTTTCCTGTAACTTCTTGTGTAATATAGCAAAAATGCTATGGTAGTTTTAAACTTAAAAAATAATCACCTTTTATACAATTGACTTAAAATCCTCTTAAGATTTAATGAAAGCTTGTGATTACTGTCTGGTCTGACATAGGAGATAATATCTCATGAAAGTGGTTCCACAAATTTATAACTTAAGATTAATATACCTATGTTTGGGATTTGCCATTATTTCAATTTTTTCCTCAGATATTAGTGAACCCAGGGTTTGGTCAGGATGTACGAGAGTGGCAGACCAAGAAGCAGTGGTTCCTTGCCCCTCAAGGAATCTCAGGCCAAGAAAGCAGTCGCCCTCCTTCGAGTTTGGAGTGCCCCATCTCGCCAGAGAACCCCACTCGACTGGGTGTGGTCAAAGATATTGACAAGCAAGAGACTCACAAGCTGGATGTGTGGGAGGGAGGAGATGTGCAATTTAGTGGTGAGTGCACACTCATACATGTTGGTGACAAAGCGTTTTTAGTTATTTATATATAAATATATTTATAAATTAAGAAAATAATTTTACTTCTAATATTTTAGGAATCTCTATTCTAATTTGTGTGTAGAAACTATAGATTAAAAAACAAACAGATCCTACCAAAAAATAGAGGTTGACGGGATCCCGAACTTTTGGGAAAATGTTGAAATATTATCCATTCTCGAGAGTCGGGCGAGAAATGGTCTTTCCCAGCAACGGTTCAGGCGGGAAATAAAGCCGACTTATTATTTAAGCAGGTACTACTGGCTCAATCTCTATTGGAGACAAGTCATCTTCTTTGTTCTGTAGCAAACTTGGAGGGGGTGTTCTACTGCATGTGGTGAAACAAACAAGCTGGGAAGCTCATAAGTAAATGTGCTCTGTCTATCAACAGTTATTTGTTAGGTTCAGCAAGTGAGAAAGCTTGAAAGATTTACAGAAGGACAGAGGTATATTATACTCTACCATCTTGTTGGGCAGATAAATGAAGGGAGAGGAAGTAGCTTGCCAAGCTCAACTATTTATGGGCATCAGCCTGTATGTTGGTAGCAACCAAAGATTAGAGATTACAGGGCTGTTAAACAGAGAACATTTTAGGGGTGTCAAGAGAACATTAAAGGGGCTTTAAACAAAGAGGAATTTCAAGAAATTCCGTACCAAAATAATATTCAACGGTTTTAAAATTAGATAATCCTTAAGGGGCTTTAGACCTTAAAACATTTAAGGTGTTTCATTCTTAGAGAACATTTAGGGGGTTTAATAACATAAGAATGTTTAAGGGGTTTCAAACATAGATCACCTTTAAGGGGTTTTAAACATAGATCACCTTTAAGGGGTTTTAAATATATATAAACCTTAAGGAGTTTTAGACCCAAATAATATTTAAGGTGTTTCAAACCTAGATAACCTTTAAGGGGTTTTAGACCTAAAGAATATTTAAGGTGTTTCAAACGTAGATAGCCTTTAAGAGGTGTTAAATAGAAAACATTTAAGAAGGGTAATTTGTATATATATTCGCTCTTCCAATAGGTAGTTAAATATAGAACACCATTTTCAAACGATATTAAAATTAATTATTCTCTTTGTACTATTCATTATGTGTTCAAAATTTAGCTATTTGTTTCAATATAAAATGCTATTCGCACATCCCTATTTATATTAATTTTTATGATATATAATTTCTATTATATTTAATAATGTCAAAGATTTTACAAATATTACCGCATTAATATAAAAACAATATCTATTTTTAATCTAGAATTAATCTAAAGCATCATTTTTATAATCTCCTGTCCCAATCCTGATATTTTGACTCATTTCCGCCCTGTTCCTGTCCTGATATAAAAATGTAATTCCTGTCCATCCCTACCAAAAATATATTCTATGTGAAAAGTTTGTATATCTGTGTTTCTGTTTGTAATAAGCATTGCGCGATATCTATTACACATAAAGGTCTGAAATTTAAAAACTATTAGCACCTGTGCACAAACATGTGCACCTTGAAGCTGGAATTTTTAAATTTGGTAGGGATGGACAGGAATTACTTTTTTATTTCAGAATGGGATGAAAAATTAGTCAAAATATTGGGATTCGGGACGGAACGAGAAATTTTAAAATTACGCTCTAGAATAACTTTAGATTTAAAAATAATGATTTCTAAACTAATATGATAAAACTTTTAAAAGTTATAATATTATTAAAACCTGCTTCGGTGGCCGCATGGTCTGAGGCATCACTCTCGCTCGCATTAAACAATACTGCATATGATGGGGAGATCATAGTTTGAACCTGCCTGGGTGTACTAAGGGTGGTTTTTCCTAAATTATTTACCACTCTATCCACGTAAATGCGAGTACACCTCTTCTAAATTTAATATTTCTCATTATTAACACACTAGAGTAATTAGTACATATGTGTAAAACCGGAACGAATAATAAGAGGGAGTGCTAAAAAATCAAATAGGCCAAGTTAATTTTATAACATTTTTGATGGAAATTATTTTTATTAGCTAATTTCTTTTTAAAATGGTGTTTTATATTTAATTCTTTACAGAGTGCAAAAAATACTACAAAACATAATGTGCCATAAATATGAAACTTCAAAGTATTATCTAGGTTTGAAACCTATTAAAAGTTACTTTGGTTTCCTCCTTAAATGTTTTCTATAGGTTTGACACCCCTTAAAGCTGCCTGTTTAACACCCCTTATACTCTACTCCCTGTTTGTAGAGCCAACAACAAACACTCTGATCCCTCATAAATGTTTGACCATAGCAAGCTACTTCCCCCCCTCTCCCCTTTACCCCTCCTCTCATTTCCACACCCCAAAAAGCTCCTGAGTTCAAATATATTCATAATTTGTTTGTTTTAAAAGTAAAGCATCAATGTTTTATGGTAAAAAAAAACTTTTTTTTCATAAATTTAAATATGTGTAAGTGCTACACTCAGATTTACCTGATGTGGTGTTGTACTAATCTATATGGAGACACCATTCCATGACCTTTTTAATATCTCCAGTAAACCAAATGGTGACCATGACACTATAGGCAGGCAACCTAAAACACCCTCTCTCTTTCATTGTTGTGTTAATATCCTTTGTTTTTATATTCCAATCATTTTCTTTCGTTCACAATTGGTTTGCATTCTTTCACATGCGATGTATCTGGGTAGTATTTAGTCAGGGGTATTATCCATGCAGCCGACCCCGGCGGTATCTCACAGTTGTTTTCCTCTCAACAGAATTGTACTCAAAACTCCAGCCGGAGAGTGTCATAAAACTCCAACCAGAATCTCTTGCTAAGACCCTGGCACCTCACGACTTTCCCGGGCTGGACATGTCGGAGTATCTCAAGCTGCAGCCGAGGGCACCCTCCCCTCTCTTTGGGCTTTCCAGTCATGTGCCCATCCCGCCCCATAGACTGTCTGGACACCATGTCCTGTCTGTGCGTATGTTCAGCAAGGAGCAGCTCAATGACCTATTTAACCTTGCCCAGACACTCAGGATGTTTGTGCATAAGGATCGCCCCCTCGATCATATATTAAAGGTCAGAAAAAAAAAGTTTTATTGGCATGCATTAAAGCATAGTGTATTTATTACTCTTAGCTAATAATACGGTGCTATAATGGCTAAAACCCATGTTAGAGGGTCAAAGAAAACTATCAAATTACATTTGAGTCATTGGACAAGTCTTGAATGGAAATGGCATAATTAAAACATCACAAATCTTGCCATGTTGTATTGAATACTATTGAATAATTTTGGATTACTTATTTTTAAAAAGGGTTACTAGCTCTATTGTTATAGATTTGATATTGAAATGTTTAAAATTAGTTTGGAAATCAAGAGCGGATATTCTGTTTTTGCAGCACCAAAACTGGAGTAAGCTTAAATAGAAAACCTTAAAATTGTCAATGTTGGTAACTGTAATTCAATCTGTATCTGAACCAATTGTTTTGTTCAAACACAAAATTCAAAATATACTTAGCTACCATTGATTAATGCCATGTTTTAAAAATTGCCATATTGCAAGATTGTCTTAATGAAAATTCAATTCTTTGTTTCTTCATTGTGATCGGTGGAATGATGGGACAGTTGCTTCAGGACCTATCAGTTGTAATTTAATTTGAGTAGAGATGTCACAGTTCCTATTTTTCTCGATCCTGACTCTCAATTTTGATTCTTACCTTATTTATCTGAAAATAGGCTGCAATTTTCCCCCCGAAAACAATTTAATAAAACCTTAGGGCTGCTAATGATCCCACCCTTAGATAACATGTAACATATAGTGTACTTTTAAGAACAGCATGCAGTAAATACATTGATACATTTTGAAATAGTTTATAATCGCCACAACAGATGGTGCCCTAAACAGCTTAGCTTCAAAAACGTTATTTAAAAATAGACGGACCTTAGATTTAATAATAAAAATTCAACTTCAAGCCATAATGGTTGTTTGTTGGTTGCTCTTATTCTATTGTTACTATAATTATTTAGTGTATTTATTTACTAAGTTTGTAATATATATTAGGAGGAAGGTACAGGAAAGGTGGATAGAAAATATATAAAAGAGAACGAACACAATATGTCTATTGCAATGAAGAAAAGAACGCAGTAATACGTATTACAAACTACCTCAAAAATTGGAAAGAAGTTTTCCTTAAAGAGGTATATTTCTAAGTTTGTAATATTATATTTTTTCACTTTTAAAAACAAAGACATGTAAATACTGTGAACATTATGAAAACTAAAGAAAATAAGATACATATATTTGATTACTTTCAAAGTGGATTCATTTTCAGGTATAAATATATTTTACCTTTCAAAGTGATTGTATTTTTAGGGTGGCTTGTTTTCAGATCATTGCAGTAAGTTTTTTATTAAATGTTTTAATTCCAGAGTTCGATATCTTAACATTTTACCAATTCAATATTTTTGCGTGCATACTGTGTAAAATTAAAAATATGTTGTTTTTTGTTGTTACTTATATAGCATACTCTAATGTATTTTCAAAAAATAATTAGAGAGTGTAAATAGCTAAAAAAATAACTATAAGAATATTATGTTTTATTTGTGCAATATCACTTTAACACACAGGTCATGTTAAATATATTTACAACTAGCCGGTACTTTAGTAAAACAGCAAAAAACTAATAATGATATTTTAAAAATCCCATTCTGAATGTTTCTCTTTTGTTTGGATAGCAAAACCTTCATTTCCTGAAAGTTGAGAGTTGAGAATTGAGCTATAGAAAATTGTCATTTTGAGATTGATTCTTTGAATACCAGTAAGCAGGCCCACCAGGAGGCGGGGTAATATTGGTAGTGGGCCAGGGACTTCCGTGTGCCCTTACCCAAAATCCAGATTAACAAATCTGAATTAAAACTGTAGTAGACCTATATGAAATAAAATAAAATATAAAATAAAACATGAATGATAAGCAATAAAATGCCTATCCATACCAAGGAATAAATAATGCATGCCAATCTCACCATTTGGGATTTCCTTTGGAGGAACCTACTGGCATTTGTCACAGTTATATTATTGGTTCAGTCGACTCTCGTCCTTTGTTTTAAAATGTTTGGAATTTTCCTAAGAGTCTCTTAAGTTTGTACTGAAATTAAATTTGTTAATTTAATTATTTAGTTTATAATATAATATGTATGAAAAAAGTGCATTGAGCAAAAACATTTAGTAATGAATAAAATGATAGAGTATTAGGAGAAAAGTAGAACACAAATAAAAGAAAAGACACTAACACAAATTTACACACACTTCAATATTTCGATGCTATTAAAGCACCTTCCTCAGGAAGTAGTAGTAATTAGACACAATTACTTAGTAATTACTACTACTTCCTGAGGAAGGTGCTTTAATAGCATTGAAATATTGAAGTGTGTGTAAATTTGTGTTAGTGCCTTTTCTTTTATTTGTGTTCTACTTTTTTCCTAATACTCTATCATTTTATTAATTTATAATATGTGATTAATATGTCAATATTCATTAATGTATGCATTTGCATACATGACTTTTGTGTTGTAAAAGTAACCAAAAAGTTTTAGACAAATGTGTAAACATAGGTTTAGCGGGAATGGCGTAAAAAGAGTGGCATTTCTCCTCTTGAAAAGAATCTGCTCCTCTCCTGATGACTGGAATAAACTGACTCACTTTCCTAGAGTAAATTTGCACATGGGCACATAAAATATTAGGCTTAAATTATTTTTAATCGTGTGTTGTGAAAAAAATCCATAATTTTTTGGGGGGGCATTCAAAGATTTTATGTGTGAAGTTTAGGCTTATCTGTTAAAAGATGCCTGGTAAATGTTCGTTCAAAGAGTTTTGGCTGACTGTTGAAGAAAATAAATACTCAAAGTGGTTGCGCCCTGTTGAAGATGACCAGTATAAGGCTTATTGTACATTTTATAAATCGGAATTTGATATAAGCCGCAGTGGGTTGAATGGAGTGAAAATTCATGGAAAAGGTAAGAAGCATTTGGAACTAGCCTCTGCCCTACTCCAAGGTGTATTTTATTATAATACCTAGGCCCGATGTACAATATAATGTTCGACCGTTTACCAAAGGAATTTTTTTTGCACCGCGTCTTACTGACCGTTTGGACTATACGCCCCCGAAGGTATTTTGTGGTCAAAAAAGCTCACCAAAAAGTCACAAATTTTCATTCCTCTAACTGAGTAGACACCCTGTTTTAGATGTATCCAAATTTCTAAAGGCTTACTGTGGAGGATCACTATAAATAGCATATAAATCATATGAGGGTCTTTCCACAAATCTTCTAGGTTTTTTATGCGTTGATTTATCCCCCTTCCTCACCCCTATACAAATTATGTTCTACCATCACGGAAGTCGAGTAAGACAAGTAATGAGGGGTCCACACTCTTCCCCTGGTACTGGGCCTGATTTGAGCAACTGGTGGGCCTGCCAGTAAGAATCAAGGCTATTGATGTATCAACTAATCAATATGATAGCTTTAATTTTGAGTAATGGTCTCTTTACAGTGGTGGACAATGTATAAATACTTTGTCTCAAAGAGTTTTAAATAAACACTTTGTCTCAAAGAGTTTTAAATAAACACATGATGGTATTTTTTATAGACATTACTTAATATGCTTTTTTCCCTGCATTATTACTTTATTATAGCTATTGTTTGAAAATATTAGCATTTGGAGTATTTTAATACTTATTAAAGTTCTATCAGGACAAAACTGAGGTAAAAATAAATGTTTATTACCATGACTGTATAGCTCAAAAAATATGACTAGTATGTTGAGCCAAACACATTATTTTTATCGCAATCAAAAACATTTCAGCCAAACCATTTTTATCTGTGTTCCTATAATCACAGTTTCAATTCTAAATTTTTGCTGCTGTTACATTTTTTCCAAAATAAGTTATGTTTATTTATATTTATCTTATGCTATTTACTGCCACTCAGGGAAAGGTGATGTCATCCATATTTTACGAAGTCAGTACCCGCACGAGTTGTAGTTTTTCTGCGGCTATGCAGAGGCTCGGCGGTAAGGTAATCCACATGGATGCAACATCCTCTTCGGTCAAGAAAGGAGAAACTCTGGAAGGTACTTTAAGTTAATTTTTCTTTGAACTAACACTATAGTGTTTTATCAACATTGAAAAATTAAATAAACATATAAATATTAAAATAAAAAAGTGTGTGATTTACTTTTGGCATAGTTTTTAGCCATTACTATTTTGCACCTCCACCATTTTGTTATTTAATATCCATAACAATTTATTCTTGCAAGTAAGCTTAATAACCACTACTGGCTTGCTGAGCCTATGGTAACTTGACTAGAGCACCGTTAGTCATCACTTTTCAGGGTTCCTGCAGATCCTTCACAGCTACCGTAGTGGTCAAGGGGTGCACACACACTCCACACTGTACTTCACCCCCACAGGCAATCCCCTACCTTATGATGTTGTCCATCTCCCTCGACTTGGATGAGGGATTGACCTTGTCCAAGAGGCCGAGGAGGTATATAAGGCCAAAAAGAAGGTAGGGGAGGATAAGAATTAAAGTTGGTTGTAAAAGAAAACAAAAATGATGGAGGAGGACAATGTGAGTAGTAATAAAGTACTGTATAGAATGTTCAGGAGTAGAAGAAGAAGAAGAAGAAGGGAACAGCAGATTGAAATTTTAGACAAAAATATAGACTGCTCTGGTAGAAAGGAAGGAACTAAGGGAAATGTGGTTAAGAGTATTTCCAAGACCTGCTGATGCTAACACAACCATGGAGGATGAAGGAGACGATGAAGCAGACAGGTGTATAACACTGGAGGAAGAGGAAATGAAAGGCATGAAGGGGGAGAGGGCACCAGCAGGGGATGAAATGAGTGTGAAGTTGGTGAGAGCAGCAGGAAAGAAGGGACTGTGGGGGCTGTATTGAGTGATTTAGAGTGATATGGAAGGAGGAATTTTAATTATTTTAAAACACTTTACTCAAGATGGCCACCATTATATTATGCCCTACACTGTTAAATGTGCTCCTAGACTCTCGACATGACTTTGTGCAATGTATTTTATTGAATTCCTTTAAATTCCTTAATTGTTCTTGGGCAAGTCATGTAAACATGAACCACAAGAAAAAGTTTATGTTGGCCACCTGGGTTGTGACAGAGCTGGGTGGCCGGCCAGAGGTTATTCAGTCCTTCGAGTAGGCCAATGTTTGAGTTGTGTGGGCTGTTGCCCCATCTTGCTCGGAACACATGTTGTTGGTATCTGTACCCTTAAGTTGCAGTTCAGGGGTCAGAAAGCTTAAACCTCACTGGAATGCTTCGCACATTATTTCCTGTGAACCTTGTTTAACAATTTAGGGACATCGCCTGGCCGCCACATTCACCAGACTTAACAACTCCAAACTTTTTCAGAACAATTCAGGAACTTAAAGAATTGTGTTGGAAGTTGAACCATTTCAACAAGAGACATTGTCCAAATTGTTTAAAGTTTTGAGGAGCATATACATCAGTATATGACATATAATGGTGGACATTGGTTTTTAAGAAATGAATAAGTCAAGAGTTTGTAGAAAATTGTCAATTTTTTGTTGTTAATTTAAGTTTAATGTGAAACATTTAGTAGTTAAAATATTATGGATTTACCAGTAAACCCTTGTGAAACTTTCACACATTTAACCTTCCCCTCCCTTCCTCCTCCCCCCCCCCCCAAAAAAANAAAAAGATTTAGTCTTTTGTTGAGTTGTTGAAATTAAATACTCAGCGAAGTGTATACACAAAATAGCAAAGAGAGTTAATGTGAACGTATTTACAATACCTATTTTTATACAATATTTGATGTCAGAATGCAATGTTAGATTTTTGTTTTAACTTGGATTCTAAATAAACAATGTGTTTTAACGTAAACTGAGTTTGTATGTTAGGTCAGAAGTTAGTAAAAAATCCTATCCACTGGTACCTTATTCATCGATGTAGGCTTTGTATTAGTTGAGAAAAAGGGATGCTGACAACAGAAATAATATATAGGATAGATGTAGAAAAGGCGTATAATAGTGTGAATGGAAATAAAGTTTGGAAAGCGATGGAGGAGTCCACGATGGGAACAGGAACTCTAATGAGAGGGAAAAGCATATATGAGAATAACAGTAGTTGTGTTAAGACGAAGAGTGGGAGGACGAGATGGTTCCAAAATAAAAAATTGAGTGAAGCGGGATAGTGCCCTCTCACCAGTACTATTCGTAATGGTAATAGAAATGGTCAGGAAAAGTTAGGAGGGAGAGAATGAAAACCATGTTTGCTGAATGACTGGATGGAATAAGGAGAAGAGGAAGTACAGAAAACAGCTACAGAAATGGAATGAGGAAGTTAAAAAGTGTGTAATGAAGTTTAGTATTCAAAGTGAGAAGGGATGGTAATGACAAGGAAGAGGGAAAGGCCTAATAAAGTTATAAGGTTGGCTGGAGTAGAGCTGGAAAGTTACAGAACGTAAAATATCTTGGAAGTGTGATTGAGGCCAAAGGTGGAAGTAGAGAAGATCTTATAGGAAGAGAGCAGTGGGGAGATCGTTTCTATAAGTGTGTAAGAGACCTGCTATGGAGAAGAAAAGGTCCCTTGAAAGGTAAGGAAGTGTTATACAGAGTGTACTTTGTACACATTGTTACATATACAACAGAAACATGAACATTGAGTATAAGAGATACCAGGAAAGTGGAGACCATGGAAATTAAGTTTGTGAGGAGCCTCTTCGCTGTCACCAGAAGAAATAAAACTAGGAATGAAGTTATTTGAGAAATATTGGGGGTACAAGGATTACATGAGATAGTAGAGGAAGAAAGATTGAGGTGGTTATGGAAAAGTAATGAGGATGGAAATAGAGTATTCCAAATAAAACGATGGAAATGAAGTATGTAGGAAAAAGACCGCAAGGAAGGCCAAAGAATAGATGGGAGGAGCAGATAAAAGAAAATGTTTAAGTGATAGGAAAAGAATAAAATAAATCAAAGGCGGATAGAGGCATTTTAATAAACTTATCCGGCCACAGGCTGGAAACAGGTGATGATGATGGGTAGTTAAAATAGTAAAGATATAGGGTTATTAAATGAGTCAACACTTTCTGCCCCATCCTCTATATCCGTATCCATCTCTCCTGTACTTTCTTCCATATATGACAATATTTTTCAAATAGAAACTCAAATAATAAACTGTTCCAAATATAGTTATTTATTTTGATAGCAGTGGTGAAATTTAACAACTCTTATCAACTTAATGACATGTATGTTTTTGTAGACACAGTGGCTGTGATGGCAAGTTATGCAGATGTTGTAGTTCTCAGACACCCAGAGCCAGGGGCAGTAGCAGTAAGTATCCATCTTAATAATACTTGTAATTGCTGTAAAATGGGATTGTGATTTGAATGTGAAGTATTCATTAGTTTAATAAGTTATTAAAACTGCTATAACTTATTCATACCCCTTGTCATATAATCTGCAGGTGTCACTTTTTCCATGTATTATTAATGCCGATTAAAAAAAATCGCATAACTCAATTTTTTCAATACTAACCTAGACTTTTATTTTATTTTTTTAACCGCTCTTAGGGTTAATGTTTCAATGTCAGGTTAAAGTACTAGTTAACTAAGTTGAGGTTTAATATAACCTCGAGTTAAAACTTCAGGTTAACGTAGTTTACTGTTTGAATGGTTTTTTTATGTGGAGGTAGTTGGCCTGGAGTTAATTTGTTGAATGCAGAGGTTGGTAGTATATTTTTATTCAAATGTCACTTAAAATTTTGTTATTGGGAATGGGAATAAATGAGTGCTGAAATGCGTTAATAATAATTATTTTATTTTATTTAATTTTAAATACATTTGCAAGTCCTTTGCAGGTTTCAGACACATTTTACTAATATATTATATACTAATACTCCCTCCAAAAACTTACATTATTTTTAAATTTTCTTAACCGATTTAATGATTTATTTTATCTTGCTTAAGAATAAACTAGAGTATTTAAAAAAAGGGGTGTGGAGGTTGCACAAAAACCAGTACATATAAGGCACTTTTTTATACGAACTAGTAAATAAATAATACAGTAAGTCCTGCTATAACGTTGCCTATTATAACCTTGTTTAGTTACAACGTTGTTAATAATCTGTGACCATTTTTTTACATAACGTCCGCTATTGGGTACAACGTTGTTTCTCAGCAGAGCACGCGCCAAGTGTCAACTGCCTGGTTCCCGTCTGTGTGGGCCTAATAGGCCTATGAGTCATGCAGGTCACGTCAGAGATTTCTATCCCCCCCTTCCCCATCTTCCATACAACAAGCCGTTAGTAATTGATATGACTGGCTGCAAAAATATAGGCTAGGCCTACTTATATTCCTTTGGCCAAACTATTCAATCATCAAAGAATATTGCATTAATATTTGGTTTAATACTAATGATCACCATAAATCTATATATTTTTCATTTATTTGTTTTTATAACTCCAATAGCTAGGCTCTCATTTGTTATATTTCAAAACTATCTCCAATAATCTCTAACAAATCAGTGGCAATAGTTTTTCTAAGTCTAAAACTTTTTTTTAATCTAGCTCAAATTCTTCAAAATAATTATTAGTTCTTGTTAAAAATGTAGTTTTTTTTATGCTTGTTAAAACACACTAGCATATCATAAATATCTAAATCAAATAGCATCATTAAACCTTATCTTAACTAAATCCAACAACACACATTGGAATGTTTTGAACAGTCAGCTGAATATCTTAACTAAATCCAACAACAAACATTGGAATGTTTTGAACAGTCAGCTGACAGAGTGGTGGCCATGTTGTTCTCTACGGCAATTAACTTGAGGTCTACTCACTAACCTCTACACCTTCTTCGAGTTAGCCTGAGCTTAAACTTCAGGTTCTACTATGTGATAACTTAACATGATGGCTACAGACAGGGAAAACCTGGAAAAGTAAGGGAATTTTGGGATGACAGAGAAATGTCAGGGAATTTAACTAAAAATAAGGAAAAGTCAGGGAATTAAAAAATAGGTCTAAAATATCCCATTAATTTCGCAACTAAACACTAAAACAAAAGTTAATAATAATTAAATAAAATAACATTTTAATTTTAAAAATAACTGATAAAACTCTTTAGGTTTCATTTCGTTTTCCATATTAGGTCTCTTACATACCTGTAGAAAACCTCTCCTTGCTACCCTCGTCTCATTATATTGTCTTTGCTGCCACCTTTTGCCTAAATCACACCACCCAGATACGTCACGCTCTTTGCTTCTTTCACATCTACTCCATTCAGTTCTATCACTTTTCTTGGCCGTGTTCTCTGCCTTGTCATCCCCATTACTTCACTTTCCGTCATATTAAATTTCATTCCATACCTTTTCACCTCCTCATTCCATTCCTGCAGCTGTTCCTGTACTTCCTCTTCATTTTCTCCTAACCCACTTTTCCTGCCTCTTTATTCACTATCATTTCTATCATGAATATAATTAGTAATGGTGAGAGGGCACTTCCCCGCTTGACTCCATTTTTTAATTGGAACCACTCTGTCCACTCACTCTCCGTACACAACTCGTATTATTATCATACATACTCCTTACTCTCCTAGCCACTCCTTATTCTGCTCCAGCCTTATCCATTATTTTTCATACTTTCTTTTTATCCACACTATCATAAAAGAAATTCTAAAACCATAAATATCATCACCATATCCTTTCCAAACTCAAATCTCTTTTACATTAACTGTATAGTTCCAAATATTAAATCTATTATCGACCTCTTCTCTTTCAACCCATGCTACTCCTCTTTCCATCTTCCCTTCACTCTTTTCCTCATTCTCCTTTCCAGTATATTTTCATTAGAGATGGGCCACTCGAATCCACCGAATCCTGACAAGTATTCGAATTTCGAGGATTAGGTGTTTTACTGGATTCGATGATCGAATCTTTCACCTCATAAACAAAGCATATCTTGAATTCAAAAATTACTCAGTTAGGCCTACTTGAAAAGCACAACTTAATCCGTAATATTTATTTTGTCGGAGAAAAGAGATAAACATTAATAAAATATTATTTAAAAAATAAAAATAATCGTTAGATGTGGAAGATCTTACGTGCCTAGTACCCTACCCTCCCACCTGTATGGGAAACTTTGACTCGACCGTTTCGGCACATGCTCACTTCTCACTTCTAAAACTTTCACCTCACGAACAACCTTGTAAATATTTTAATGACCACATTAAAACTCTTTAAAAACTGAAGATTAAAACTAGAATTACAAATAAACTCAAAATAAATAAAACAAATTACGGCCTTTTTTTTAACAGAAATAAGAACACATTACGCATGATACAGTCAGCTGCCATTACACACGATATTAAGTCATCCGCCATGACATATGTTATGTTTACTCGCCCGAGTGATGATTAAAATAAAGATACTGCTACTTCTTACTATCCAACTGGTTTTAATTATCTACAACTACGCAAAGAACCCCAATTTATTGCATACAATCTTTAAGATAGACATTTTGTTGGGTTTCATGAAAAATAAATACTGTCAACAGTCAGACAGCGATAAAATTGTTTATTTATCTCTACCGGCCTACATATTGTATGTCGATTGTTTGTTTAAAATCGATTCATGTAATCTGATCACTTAGTAAGCGCTCTCGAGTTTTAAGGATCAAATAATGACTTGATAATCCATTATTTGTTTTTAAATGGATTTTAACTTAGAGTTTATTATTTTTTAAAAGATGTTATTGAAGTAATTGTAGAAGTATTCAAACATAGTCCTGCCTTATAAAATGGGAATAAACATATTGTAGTCGAAAATATGTTCTTGTTTTAAATAGAATGTATTCTCAGAAATCAATATATCGCAAGAATTGAATACATTTTTTTCTACGCGAAAATAGATAATGGATATATAATAAAATAATAAAACAACTTAGGTATTATTGAGTTCACTATTTCCCATGTATGTTTAATTGTTAAGCATGTTGTTTTTGTCTTTATTAAAAATATCCGTTTGTATTTTTATTTTTGCTATCTTAATATGATAAAATGTCCTTTAATGATGATTAAAGTTGTTCAAAGGATATATAGGCCTAATCTGTTTATTTCACATTTTTTTTGTATAAACTTAACTCATTCTAACAAGATTTTTAGAAATAACTAAAAGACACTCAAATTTTGATTGATTTGATTTTTAAACATTAATATGAGTCTAGATTGTTTAATTTGGCTAGATTTTAACCAGTATTTGATGAGGGGTGGTTGGGGTTGATTAAAATTGAAAGCACGATTGAAATAAATCTTAATTCACAGTTTAGGCCTATATTGTGTAATGTGGGTCTATTTGTAAATCATTAAAATTTATAACGATTCGCTAGGATTCGGATTCGAGATTCGAAAATAAAATGTAGATTCGGATTCGAGAAATAGTGGATTCGACCCATCTCTAATTTTCATACATTTTTTTGCATTGATACATCAGTGTTATAATACCACCTATCCAATCCTCTGGAACTTTCTTCTCCCTCCACACTGCCCTTATTGCTCTGTTCCCCCACTGTAGACCCATTTCCACCGTGAATTCGTCCACTCCTGGTGCCTTTCCCTTCCTAATCCTTTTCAAGGCCTCTTCTACCTCCTTCCAGTTAAGGTCTGCTACTTCCTCCTCCAGCTCTTCATCCACTTCCATCGCTTCTTCCTTCCATACAATCCCCCTCAGGGCTCAAGAATCTCTCAAAATACAATTTCCACAGCTTCTTTACTTCCTCATCTCCTTCCATTATTCTTCCTTTTTCATCCATCATTCAGACCTATTTCCTATTTTCCCTACTCCTTTGGTTCACTTGATTATACACTATTGTCTTGCTCTCTTCCACATCAGTCTCTAGCAAGTTTGTCCACTCTTCTATCCAAGATTTCTCTTTTCTCTCCTTATCTTCTTTGCATTTCTCTGTTTCTCTCTATACTTATCCTCATCCTCGTTCTTTTTGTGAACCATTCTCTAAATGCTTTATTATTGGCATTCACTGTTTCCTCTATCTTTTCGTTTCACCATGGAGTTTCCTTCCATCCTCTCTTTTCACTAGTTCTTCTGCCTATCTCCTTTGCCACTTCCATCATGCACTTTTTTAAACCTCTGTCACTCTTGTTCTCCTCCACTTGTTTGAGCTTCCATATCCTTATCCTCTTTTCCTGCTTCACTATCTGGCACCCCCTCCTCCAGCCTTTCATGTCAGCGACTAATAGTACCCATCCAAAGACACACTTGGCAGGACCTTAATGTTCATTGTGCATGCCTTTGCTTCTCTATCTAGTAGAATCTATGTCATCATGTACATACATTATAATATGTCCACATGTCAAAAATATGTGGTAATTGAATTGAATGTTGTACTTATAACTTGATTTACCTGCTTA
Organism: Timema douglasi; assembly: GCA_901482245.1. Taxonomy (NCBI): domain Eukaryota; kingdom Metazoa; phylum Arthropoda; class Insecta; order Phasmatodea; family Timematidae; genus Timema; species Timema douglasi. Next base: position 27,256 of record CABEEJ010003200.1, read on the forward strand.
GGACAGGCTTGTTAAAAATTTTGGCAATAAAATATTTTATACATTATAATTAAACTTTTTTCAGCAAAAAAAAAAATCAAATATATTCATGCTTAGATTAATTTTAGGAAATCTTTAATAAATTTGATTTCACGTTGCTTCTAAACTAAAAATTGAACTTAGCCTACACCTACAATAATGGTTTCCTATATTGTTCAGCGAGCAGCAAATCACTGTCGCAAACCTTTGATCAATGCTGGAGATGGTGTTGGTGAACACCCTACACAAGCTCTATTGGATGTTTTCACCATCAGAGAGGAGATAGGGACTGTCAACGGACTCACCATCACAATGGTTGGAGACCTTAAACATGGCAGAACAGTTCATTCGCTAGCAAGGTTGGTTTCTTGGTTTTTGTTACTAGCTTAAGTTTATATTAGTTTTATCTTTTTCATTATATTTATTATTTTTTATCTTTTGTTTTATATTTGGAAGAAGGTATAACAAAAGGTGGATAGAAACCTATCAAGAGTCCTTTGTTCTGAGCAAGGACAATACCACAGGCTACACTGAGAACATTTGTTCACGAGTCTCGGCGCACACAACCTCCTACCTTTTTGGTGTTCTTGTCTTGCTGGATGCTCGGTACCTTGAAGACCATCATGTTGTGTCATGTGCTATTTTGATTTATATTGTCTTGTTTATAAAGTGTTACTTTGTTCATTCGGACATTCACATCTACGATTTACCTCATAGCATTTATAACAGATTATGGGCCCAAGTGCACAAACAAAATAAGTACAAGTTAACGAATTAAAAATCGAACTGTGACTCACAAATCATAGCCTGTGTGAAACGGCTATTAACCACGATGAACACGAATACAGCAAGGATTGAATGGCTCAACAAACAAAACTACAACATGTGGTAACTGCAAATTCAGGCCGTGTGTCAGTGAAAAACGACATGTGGGAATTTGTTATCAGCACAAATGAAAAACTGGAACCTGGCGATAACAACGAAGTTGCTGCCAAGGTGCTAGAATGGGAAATAAACGATCAGAAGGCAAGATCTGACATAATCTTGTCAATATCTCCAACCGAGCTTAAACAGGTAAAGAACTGTGGCACGTCGCGTGCCATGTGGACAAGGTTGCGAGAAATTTATCAGTCCCGAGGTCCGGCCCAGAAACCAACACTTTTGAAGAGATTGACATTACATAAGATGGCAGACGGCGGAGACATACGCGACCACCTGAATGAATTTTTCGACACCGTCGATAAGCTAAGTGACATGGACATAGACATACATCTAGATCAGTTAGCGATTATCTTGCTGTATAGTTTACCTTCAACATTCAAAAATTTCAGGTGCACGATCGAGTCGCGTGACGAGCTACCAATGCTGGAGGGTCTATGAGCTAAGATCAACAAAAAAACAATGCTCGAAAAATTAACATGCATGGCAAAACGTTGAATGCCATGTTCATAAACAGAAGTGGTAAACAAAATTATTCAAAAAGGAAACCGGGCGAAAACAAGAGTGATTTCAAATCGCCAAAATCCGAAGATAAAGTGCAATGTTACACTTGCAAAAAGCTGGGACACAAAAAGTCTGAATGTTGGTACAATGGCAAAAACAAAAAAACATTGAAAACTGGAAATGTGTGTTTACATTATGTTGAAACATTAGCGCAAAACCATATATGGTGTCTTGCTAGGGCTGCTACGACTCATTTGTGCCACAATTTGGGCAATTTCCGCAAAATCAGCGTCGAGAATTTCGATATGATAAATCTCGCAAACAACTCGTCGACGGGAATCATCAAAAAAGGAACGCTACTGTTTATCACCAATGTATCGGGCAACAAAAAAAAGTCACAGTGACCGATGCATTGCATGTGCCAGATCTGAGGACTAACCTCTTCTCTGTCAGTAAGATTACCGACCGAGGCTTTGATGTTGTATTAAAGAAAAATGTGCGGAAGTAGTGAACTCGAACAAACAAGTCGAACTACATGCTGACAGAATTGGGGATCTATACTACATGAACTAGTTTGAAGAAGACGCTGGTACCACATCGCCCCTTCAAAAACAGGTTAGAGTTCCTCTCAAATTATTACATAAATGACTCGGACACGCGAATACGAGAGACATTATAGACGCTGTACGCAAAGAGGTCGTGACCGTAGTGCAACCCACACAAACAACTAAACCAGACTATAATGTATGTTTGAAGGGGAAAATGTCGAGGACCGCGTTTCCTAAGAGGTTTGAACAAAACACAATTATCGGACCTCATCCACACGGACATATGCGGGCCGATGAGGACAAGTTCTGTAAGAGGTGCAAAGTACTACATCGAGCTTATCACTGACTCCACGAGATGGTGTGAAGTGAGGTTCCTGGAGTCAAAGGCTGAGGTTTTCAATGCGATGGTGGAGTAGGTAGCTCTAGTAGAAAATCAGCAGGGAAAAAAGGTCAAGTGCTTACAATCTGATAATGGTCAAGAGTACACGAACCTAGAGTTTGATCAATACTTGAAGAAGCAAGGGATCATACGAAGACTGTTCCTCATAACCTGGAACAGAACAGTGTAGCTGAAAGGAAAAACTGTGCACTTTTTGATGCAGCCATATGTTTGTTGATGGAGTACAAATGGCCAAATTCATTTAGGCCTGAAGCAATCAACACCTCTACCTACAAAACCACTCACCCACCAAAAGCTTAAACAGTCTCACACCATTTGAGGCATGGACCAGTAAAACACCCAATATCTCACACTTGAGAGTATTTGGCAGTTGTGTCTTTTACCTCGATCGAGAACCTGGCAAAGGTAAGCTCAAGCAGCGCATACAGGAGGGAATTTTCCTTGGATACTCGAAGGAATCCAAAGCCTTCCACATTTGGTCGTCGTAAAAGAGGAAGGTAATTAATTATCAGCCGTGATGTAAAAGTCGTAGAAGACAAGCTCACAGGCAACGATGATGCTGATGTTGACGGTTCAAAAACTTCAACAGGCGACTGCTCAAAACGAGATCAACATCACGTGGACCTCGAACAAAATCTTCCACAAGAGAAAGAAAATCTGATATCGACCTCAGACGACTCGGAGCAAAAACAGAACTTTCATGCCTTCAGTCCTGACGCAGAGCCGCTCATACCCGTCACGCTGTGGATGTCGAACACAACATTCCTTGCAAAGTGGATGACGACAACATCATCGAAGCTCAAAACCAACATCATTCAAGAGGACGTGGTCGACCAAAGGTTGTAAGGACAGGCTCTAGGGGAAAGCCAAGGAAGATGTATCACCTAGGTGTCCCTGAACAAACTCAAATTGTCAAGGATGTCAGAAAAAGGTGTGGGAAGCATTGAAAATAAAGGGGTGGAAGATGGAATAGTGATAAATAAGAGTGAGAGAAAATACAAGGGGAGTGTGAGTTGTGTGAAAGTGGGAATGAATTGGGTTGAGGGATGGCTTGAACCAGGGAAGTGCGCTCTTGCCATTGTTGTTTGTGGTAGTAATGGATTAGTACTAAATGTAATGATGAGAGAGGAGGGGGTTAGAAGAGTAGGGGAAGGAAACATGAAAGCAATGATGTTTGTAGATGACCTAATAATGAGAGGAAACAAGGAGCTAGGAATGCAGGAACAGTTGGATGAGGTGGAAGTGCAATATGGAATGAAGTTTGATGAAAAAAATGGTGACTTGGTGATTACAACATGGAAGGAAAATAGTCAAATGGGAGGAGTAAAGTTAGGAGGAGAGAAACTTAAGAAAGTGGAAGGCTTCAAGAACTTGGGAAGTGTGGTAGAGGAAAGGGGATGAAACATGGGAGGGAGGCAAGGGGAGGCCTTTTAAAAAAGTGTCAGAAGTCTAGTCTGGAGTAGATATGTGCTGCATAAGTTCAAAGAAGTAATGTATAGAATTGTAAGCCTCACGATTAAAACAACAAAACACATAACTTTGTCATTTTTGGTCTACATCAGTCCCCTTCTTCAGCAGAAGAAAGTAAAACAGGAGAGGATTGACGTACCCCCAAAAATTACATAATTATGTGGTTTAAATGTGAACTTTGAGGCCTACAATTATCTAGTAAGTGTGTAGGCCTTCCCCTTATATACTCCTTTAAATGTTTAAGTTATTTGCATTTTTATATTATTCTATTATATTTATATTTCCTCTTATATTCATCGTTTTTTCAAAAATTCAAATTCGGATTCAGAGATTTGGCTTTGAGATTCAGGTCCATAAAATAGTAAATTTGGCCAACCATAATTTTAATCAAACTAAACTATACCAATTCTAGGTGTGTGTGTGTTTAAATTAGAGATGGGCCACTCGAATCTTCGAATCCTCAAATCCACCGAATCCTGACAAGTATTCGAGATTCGAGGATTCGGTGTTTTACTGGATTCGACGATCGAATCTTTCACCTCATAAACAAAGCATAATATCTTGAATTCAAAAATTACTTAGTTAGGCCTACTTGAAAAGCACAACTTAATCCGTAATATTTATTTTGACGGGGAAAGGAGATAAACATTAATAAAATATTCTTTTAAAAATAAAAATAATCGTTAGGTGTTGAAAATCTTACGTGCCTTGTACCCTACCCTCCCACCTCAATGGGAAACTTGGACTCGACCTTTTCAGCACATGCTCACTTATAAACTTTCACCTCGTGAACAATCTTGTAGATATTTTAATGACCACATTAAAACGCTTCAAAAACTGAAAATTAAAACTAGATTTGCAACTAAACTCGAAATAAATAAAACAAATTACGGCTTTTTTAAAAAAAAAAGAGAAATAAGAACACATTACGCATGATACAAAGTCAGCCGCCATGACATATATTATGTTTACTCGCCTGAGTGATGATTAAAATAAAGATACTGTTACTTATTACTAGACAACTGGTTTTAATTATCTACAACTACGCAAAGAACCACAATTTATTGCATACGATCCTTAAGTCAGACATTTTGTTGGGTTTCGTGAAAAATAAATACTGTCAACAGTCAGACAGCGATAAAATGGTTTATTTATTTCTACCGGCTTACGTATCGTATCGTATATCGATTGTTTGTTTGAAATCGATTCAGGTAATCTGATCACCTAGTAAGCGCTCTCGAGTTTTAAGGATCAAATAACGACTTGCTAATCCATTATTTGTTTTTAAATTGATTTTAACTTAGAGTTTAATATTTTTTTAAATATGTTATTGAAGTAATTGTAGAAATAGTCAAACTTAGTCATGCCTTATAAAATGGGAATGAACATATTGCAGGCGAAAATATGTTCGTGTTTTAATAGAATGTATTCTCAGCAATCGATACATCGCAAGAATCAAATATATTTGTTTTCCACGCGAAAATAGATAATGGATGTATAAAAAGATAATAAAACAATTTAGGTATTATTGAGTTAACTATTTCCTAAGTATGTTTAATTGTTAAACATGTATTAATCTTTATTAAAAATATCCGTTTGTATTTTTATTTTTGCTATCTTAATACAATAAAATATCCTTTAATGATGATTAAAGTTGATCAAAGGATAACTAGGCCTAATCTGTTTATTTCACATGTTTTTTTTATAAACTTAACTCATTCCAACAACACTTTTAAAAATAACTAAAAGACACTCAAATTTTGATTGATTTGATTTTTAAACATTAATATGAGTCTAGTTTGTTTAATTTGGCTGGATTTTAACCTATATTATGTGAGGGGTGGTTGGGGTTGGTTAAAATTGAAAGCATTTTTGAAATAAATCCTAATTCACAGTTTAGGCCTATATTGTGTAATGTAGGTCTATTTGTAAAGCATTAAAATTTATAACGATTTGCTAGGATTCGAATTCGGATTCGAGATTCGAGATTCGAAAATAAAATGTAGATTCGGATTCGAGAAATAGTGGATTCGACCCATCTCTAGTTTAAATCTTTCTTTCTTTATAGGCCTATAGTTTTTTTTCTGAGGCTTGGCATTCAAGGAGCATTATTGATAATGGTCTTGTGTTGTCTTAGGTAAAATATTCGTAAGTTTTGATCTAATATGACCTTCAGTTCAGAAAGTGCACTTTATTTACGGCTTAAAAATAAGTTTGTGTATATGTTTCATTAGATTGCTGACGCTATACAACGTGCAGCTACGATATGTGAGCCCACCAGAACTGGGCATCCCAATGGATGTGATTCAATTTGTGGCCTCTAAAGGAATCCCTCAGGAAAGGTTTCAGAGCTTAGAGGCTGCCCTGCCCGAGACTGACGTGCTGTATGTCACCCGGATACAACGGGAGAGATTCAACTCGCAGGAAGAATATGATAAGGTACAGGCTTCAGGGTTCTCAAAGTTCATAATATTTTTCTTGTGGTTGTTTGGAATTTTGTCTTAGTGCACTTTCGACTATTTATAGGATTTTAACAATTTAAATACACTTTAGTTATAAAATCTTACTATTAACTAACATAATCTTATTAATTGCCTGAAATAAATAGTTTAGAGGGATAAGTTTTAATTTGTTTCTAGTACATATGAAAAGGAGAGGGATTGATAGAATATGATCTCTTTTTGCCATGTAGTATACACATTTCATATCTGTGAGTGCTCAAATTCAGGTTTGAGCTTGTGAGTATTCTTGTTTCAAGCTCAAACCTGAGTCTCAAATAGAATATTAGGTTCAAGCCTGTGAGTACTCTAAATTTGAGCTCAAACCTGATCTTGTGGATCAAGTTCATATGTTCGCTTCATTGTAAAAATATAAATTCTCTGTAAATTATAAGATCATCATCATCATCATCTTGTCTTACTACCCATTCGGGCTATACGCACTTACGCTAATGTGTAATGGTAGGGTGATTGTGAGATGAAATGGAGGACCTACAGCTTAACGTGGAATCCGAACCACGGTGGAGGCCTGGCATTCCCCACATTCACAAGATGTCTTGTCAGAGGTGAAGGAAGGGTTTGGTGGTCAATTTAGTAAAATGCCTTCATCGTCCTCTTTCCTATGTATAAATAATTATTCATATTATATAATTAAATATAATATAAATACAACATTCTATCTATTTTATTATTGGTAGATGTAGAGAATGTTAGTTATATAATCAAAATACTATATACATATATAGTTATATTATAATATATATATAATTATATAATATGAATAATAATTATTTATATATAGGAAAGAGGACAATGAAGGCATTTTACTAAATTTACCCACCCACATGCTGGAAACAATTGATTATGATCTTTTAATTTACAAGAGAATTTATATTTTTACAATGAAGCGAACTTATGCCAACTGCACATTTCACAATCATACATCATTATATAATTAAATATAATATAAATATAACATTCTATCAATCTAACAAGAATAAAGACACAAGTTTGAACAGGCAACTGCAGAATCCATGCCTATACCTTTTTTTGGATCAATCAAGCAACAACAGAATCTAAGTGACCACGACCTTCATCAAACCATGCTGCCATAGTCCAGTCTGTTTTACTCTCTTCTGCTGAGGAAGGGGACTGATTTACCCTGTAAATTAAATAATGTGTTTTGTTGTGTTTTAATTGTCAATTTTGAGGCCTACAATTTTCTTGTAAGTGTGTAGTGCTTGCCCTTCTAACCTCCTTTCGATGTTTAATATAATATAGCCGTTTGGCGCCATTTCTCCTTTGTTAACTTTTTTTTTGTACTTTTTACCTTGTAATTAAGAAGACAATTTCCCCATTGATTTAAATAAGGAAAAATCCTTTAGTCCAAAGCATGTTTGATGGTAACAAATTCAAAACATTTTCATATTCATAATTAATTAATATATTAAAAAAGTTTGAATTTGTAATGTTACATATTATATTAGTGGCTTATCCCTACATAATTCTAAAACAAACTCAGCAATACGGCCCCATCCCGTAAGTTGGAACTTAACTAAATGTGAATAGTGCATCTTTAAAACTGCAAATGAATTGGAATCCATTTTCAACATTTAGGTAGAATTTGGATATGGGGGGGTTCATTCAAATGCAAAATATAAACCTTGTTAAGTCTAAATATTGTATAGCTAAGGATGTATGAATAAAGTTACTCAGATTTTTACCTATATTTATATAATTTTTCACTGCTCTCACTACATGATTATCTCAGCAGGATTTGAACTAAAATTTATTTCGTTGTTTGTACATTATTTGAACTTTTATATTCAAACAAGTATTTCTCACCTATTTATATCACTTTAAGGATAACCTCAATTCATATAAATTGTTGAATTAGGGAGTATGTTCTATCTCTCTTAAATTTCCGACATTCATTAGTATAACTACGGCTTATGACACTCATAGCCTATTCTTTTGACCCCCATGGTTGGCCCTTTAAACTCATTGTACCCGTCTCTAATGTAGCTATGATCATTCCTGCAGGCATGTGGGCTGTTCATTGTGACCCCGCAATTGATGACAAGGGCTAAGCGTAAGATGGTTGTGATGCACCCCCTACCTCGTGTGTTCGAGATAAGCCCAGAGCTTGACTCTGACCCAAGGGCCGCGTACTTCCGTCAGGTAGAGTGCGGTATGTATGTACGCATGGCCCTGCTTGCTATGGTGCTCGGCAAATGAAGGTAATTGGCGATGACCTCTCCACAACAAAGCAAAGAAGCAACAATAAAAACCTTAACAATATGAAATGTAGGCTTTTGAATCCATCTAATATTATTAATTGGCCTCGTATTTTTATATATTTTTTTCCTAAGTCCTTGAAGTTGATAAAGTATTTTGAATTTCTCCACATATGTAATATGTAACACATTTTTATTTATTTTTGTTTATATCTTTTATTAAATTTAGGAATCATTTGTTACATCTCTATGCCTGTATTCCTATTCAAGGAAATTCTTGTTTATGCAGGTTTTTTAAGAGCTTTTTTTAATTTTTGTATGTGCTTTTTTGTAATATTTTTATTTTTAATTGCTTATGTTATGAATACAAGTATGTATGAGGATATGCTAACTCAACAATCCTACCTCTTTGAAAGTTTTCTTTAATAGATTTAAGGTATTTGGAATAGAGCACTCGGCCAAATCATGGTTTACATTAGGAGGGATAGCCAGCACACTTACCTTGGTGATACTTGAGTAGAAATTGTTCGGATATAACACTAAAAAACACACCAACACATTTTTAAGGACAAGCTTTCACTGTCACAGACAGCTTCATCAGATCAAGAAAGTAGACTCTTAAAAAGGTTTTTGTGTGCTTTTTAGTGTTCTATTCTGAACAATTTTTACTCCAGTATCACCAAGGTAAGTGTGCTGGCTATCCCTCCTAATTTAAACTTTAATAGACTTAGGAAGTGTTTCTTAGTTGTTTTTTAATGTCTGTAAATATTTATGCTTTACCTTAGTCATTTTCTCATTTTACTTTTTTCCCCCTGCTGTTTCGATCATACTTGTCCTTTGTATTTATAATCTAGCGAACCCACCAGGGCTACTAGTGCCTAGAGTCTAATGATTAACTTAACATAAGCTAAAATTAGTGCCATCAGTTAGAAATAATATGTTTTGTGGTCATGAAATAATGCTAAATAAATTAATAGCACTTGCCTTTTTTATATATATATATATATTATTGCAAGCATAAACAATTTCAAGGTAAGATCCCAAATATTTTAAAAATATTAATCCAAATTTAGCATTATTATATATGTAATTTTTTCTATGCTAGAAAATTAGCTAAATTATTGACATATATTATTTATTTCCCATTGAAAGTTAACTAATATTTTTCTATAAACATGCAACTGCTACTGCATGACACCAACTAGTGCCGTTCCATCTTACACTGCATCCCATGCTAAATTTTGAACCAGGCAACTTCTCAATGGCATGGCATGTGTGGACATTACTTTACTATAAAACTTTGAAACTGATCAGAAATAAGCGAATAGGGTTCACCTTGGGAAATGGGGGAAAAATTTGGATAGAATCAAATGAACAAAGATGACAGCTTCTTCCTCATCCTCTGTCTCTTAAGGTAGATAGTTATACACATACATAACGTTTTAATATATCGGTATTATGGCTTTATTAAGCACAAAGAGGAACCGCAACAGAATAAAAACACCTTGAACTGATACAAACCAACTCTATATTGATTTTTTTTACTAAAAATTTGTATTTCACTGTGTAACTTTTTTTCAATATAATAATAAGAAATTACCATTGTAAATTGTATTGTATCCACATTTATTCCTTTTTTTCCCCTAGGTTCTACACTCAACTTTAACTCATTAACATATCTTTGCTTTTCTTTTTTTAATCAATTTGTGAATAATTTAGATGTCAAGCTTCCTAATTATTTGAATATTTGGAACATGAATGGGCATAGTTATTTATTTTCATCCACATGCAACATATTATTTCCTTCATCATTGACGAATTAATAGAGGCCATTTATTCTCGGTGATTTGGTCAATCAACATTCCAAATGTTTGTTTTTATTTATATTTACACATAAAATATGTACATTTTTTCATAAACTGCCTAAGATGAGTATTCCTAATGCATTATTTGTATATTTTGAACTGAGAAATTTGTACTTTTTTTTAACTTAGATGTAGTTTTCATTTTTAGAAGAATATTTTTGTAGTGCCTTTTTGAGATGTTGAAATAAATACATAATTTTTATAGTGAAAGTTTGGTTCATCATTTAATACCTAATCAACTTGTTGAATAATTATAAATTGGGCAACTGAATACACAATTAATTAAGAGGGTGGAACTGGTTTACCTGAATATATACATTCACAAAACACTCAGTGACGGCCAAGTTAAAATAAAACTGATGTTGCAAGGAGACCACTCTTGGTGCACAGACACTACCACCCCCCTGGGAAGCTTAAGAGGCTCTCTGGATTTTTTTATTTTTTTTAACTCACACCTCAAGAGCCCATTAAAGATTTTTCCTTCATTTTCTTCCTCCTTTTTCCCTAATTCTCTCCTTTAAATCATTTCCTCTACTCTTTGCCTTCCACCCTTTTTACAAGTGTTGTGATCACTACACCTTGACCTTAAGATGTGTGCCACTGTCAACATGTTAACATACCTGAAGAAGAGAACTGGCACATCATTGGATCACAAAGTCTAGAAAACCACCCAACCTATATATTGGTTAACCATCCATATTTAAACCTCGTTAAGACACTTACACCACCTGCAATCTACATAATATATATCAGAATATCAAGAGAATTTCTAATCCACCAGAAAAGTGTTCATCCTCCAACAAAGGCTGGCATCACTGGAATCAACATATGCTTTAGTTTACTATTCCCGAGGAAGATGCCATGTTGCATCAGAACATTGGAAGTGTTGGTATTAAGGCTCTGCGAGTACTCGTATCTCTAACTCAAACTCGAGATCAAAAGTTTTGTAGGCTCGTCATTTTCGAGCTTCTACTTGATGTATAGTAGCCCCATGGCTTCTTTGGTGCTGACTGACAGCTCACAGCTGACTTCTGAAAGTCAACATTTAAGTATATACATAAATTTTTACTGTCAGAAATGGAAGCTGCTAAACACATGTTTTTGCAAATCATTTGGTCCGTCGTAGGGATACATAATTTGGTCTGGTAGCTTTTCAAAACCGTAAGCTGTCAGCTGTGAGCTGTCAGTCAACACCAAAGAAGCCATGGGGCTACTGTACATGATAATCAATTTTAAAACGCAATTGAAAGCTTAGTCTGTTTAATTTAGTTAATATCAGCATTTTCACATTAATAATGTAATAGAGCTTTAAAACTACTTTTGACCGGTAAATTTATTCAATATTGTAGTCCATTTTGAATTACACTTGATTGAAGTTGTTCACTTGTATTCCCATGACAACGCAATGAAAATAAAAATAGCTAAGAAGATTACTAAATAATTGAACGATTCTTTTTACTATTTCGGCCTGGTCCTTTTCTAAAATAATAATTTATGTTAAATTAAAAATGTAATATCAAAAATATCTTATATTAAACATTTTCAAACTTAAGATATTTAAAACTCATATTAATTAATACGTTTAGTTACAAAACTATCTATAGTTTAGTTACTATCTAGTTATAGAATAATGTTGGTTAACCTGTTTATAATCAATGTTGATCTTATTTGTTGAAATACATATTTTACCAAACATACCACATTTATATTATAAAAAGCACTATTTCTTATTGTTTGCTATAAATGTTATTTTTAATTTTAGAAGTATGAACATCAACTTTTATAAACATTGATAATTGAATTGAACTCAATTTTCCAATAAAATAATGTATAATGTACAATGCACATAGAGGAATGGAAATGGAACAGAAGACGTGATAATACACAATCACACTAAGGAATAATAAACGAAATATGAAACACTTCAAATTTCTAATTGTTTATGATTCTTACGTTTTCTTAAACAGTAAATTAAGTTACTGAAGTATATTTTGTGGAGATGTTAGCTTATTATTATTATTATTATTATTAGCACCGCGTCTTACTACCCATTCGGGTTATACGCACTTACGCTAATGTGTAATGGTAGGGTGATTGTGAGATGAAATGAAGGACCTACAGTTTAACGTGGAATCCGAACCACGGTGGAGGCCTGGCATTCCCCACATTCACAAGATGTCTTGTCAGAGGTGAAGGAAGGGTTTGGTAATCAGATAAATCTTTGCCGGGACCGGGGATCGAACCCCGGCCGCCAGCATAGAAGTCTGATACCTTACCTCTAGACCACCAGGTCACCGTTAGCTTATTAAAATGTCAATTTTATTAACTTTTAATCAAGACAGTGTAGAAACTCTCTACAATAATGTAAAGTAAGTGATAGTGGAGGAAGCCAACCTGAAAGGATAGTTAGGTTAGGCCTAGATGTAAATAAACACACTTCTCTATTTCTTCTTACACTTACACTTCCCACTTTTTCAAACTTCCACAGTTGCACATTGTTTTGAAGTTTCAGAAATATTTATTTTTCATATGAAAAGACATAAATGAAAAAGTAATATTTCCAAAAATTCAAACTTATTTGCAACTGTGGAAGTTTTAAAGAAGTGGAAAGTGTAAAAGTTTAAGAAAATATGAAGAGAGAATTGTGTTTGTTATTATCTAGGCTTAACCTAACTATCCTTTCACGTTGCCTTCCTTCACTATCACTTACTTTACATCACTGTACAGTGTCTCTACACTTTCTTGTTATACACTTCCAAGCCATCATGCAATGTCCTTAAATTATTATTATTATTATTATTATTAGCACCGCGTCTTACTACCGGTTTGCGTTTTACACACTTACGTGTATGTGTAATGTTAGGGTGATTGTGAAATGAAATGGAGGACCTACAGTTTAACGTGGAATCCAAACCATGGGAGAGGCCTGGCATAAGACATAAGTGTTGAAACCATTTTAATTATTTGTTTTTTTATTGGATTTTTATTTGAGTGTTCTCGTTTTTTAAATTGTGTTTTACAAGAGTTATTTCTAATTTTAAAACTGATATTTCCATCATTTAACCTTTTTTTTTCAAAAGTATTTACTGTTTATATAAATAAGTGTTTTTTGTGTGTGTGTGCGCACATGTGTGTGTGCACGTGCATGTGCATGTGTGGATTTCACAATGGACGATCTTCGACTTCGAACCAAGTGAGTTTTAATACTTTTTATAGTATAGTTTGTCTACTTAATTTAACAATTTTTAAGAGAGCGCCATACCTTAAGGTTTACTCACAAGCAGACACTGAAATCAATAATTCACTGTTATCTGGGTCCTATGGTAAATAAATGGAATGCCATAAAGTAGGCGTACGTGAAGTTCGATTTTTCAATCCAAAGCCAAAGTGAATTGAATACTAAACTATCCCTTAAGTCAAATCGAATTTAGAATCTGATTTTATTTATTTATTATTGTTTTCTGTTTCAAAAAAATATATTGTGAATATTTTTGAAAATTTAAACACACTTTATTCCTAAGCAACATATTATTTATTTATTACAGATTTTTATCAAGTAATTACTACATTAAATTGTAGTGTATTCTTCATTTACTTTCAAAGGTGGTGAGCTTACCACTCATTCTTCCACTATGGTGTAGCTTATAAGATTGGGCCATCAAGGCAAGACTGCTGCCTTTCAAGGTTACCAGAAAGGAATAACAACAAATAAACGTAAATGTTTATTTTAGCTGTACATATATTTACAATGAAGCTTGTAACTGTCGAAGCTGTAATTTCTTTTTCAAAGTGAAGTTGAGGCTAGTTAATATTTGAAGCAGTTGAAATTTTCAAAGGTTCATACACCCCTAGTAAGAAAAATCATGCAAAGAAAATAATTATAAAATAACTGGCAAGAAAAAGACACTTTGGAAAGGAAAAGGGCAGAGAACAGGATGTTAAAGAGAATAAGAATGGTAAAAGAAACAAAAGGACTTCCTCTTAGAGTAGTTAAGGATGACCCGAAAACAAGGATTTGCACCTATAGCTAAGGCTTTAAATAATATACCACCTTAGCTTAGCAGGTTAGTTTATAACAACAATATAGTCTGAAATTTCCATCTGCCATCAGAAGCAAATATTTTGACTTTCAAGGTGAAATTTATATCCTATGTTACAACAATTAAAACCTCATAGTGCACTGAATTTAATATTTACACTGTAATACTTATTTATTGACTTTCATGTGCTGAAAGGAATATAATAAAACTTCCTATAAAAAACATAGATTTACAACTTTTTTTTGTCTTCTCTTATTTTACAAACAGTTTAACAATATTTGACTGATAAAACACTGATATTCCAAAACCTCGACGACACCACAAGTCCACCACTCAAAAAACAAAACACAAATCATTTTTTGTCAGCAGATCTCGTTGACTAGTTTTAAAACTGCGGGAGGGGATGTCGTCGATTCCAAACACATTTTGTTGGCAAAAGAAATGTTGTCCCCATTTTCTTCCCTTTTCATAACGAATTGAGATAAAACTGTTCTCTTTGGGATTGCTCTCCTCTGTGACTTGTTCTGTTTGGCCTGGATAGCTTTTTTCCTGAAAACATTCAAAACACATTTTTATTAAAATATGAAACAAATTACAGACTACCCAAGGACGACCTTCACAGGCATAGTAACGGTTGGAAGTTGGTCCTGCAGGCTGCAAGCCTCACCCTAAAAATGGAGATGGGCACTGAAGGTACCTGCTTGGGTACACCATTGATTCTTTAGTTTAGATAAAACCAGTTTCCAATCAAATCTCCTTGCACGTGTTTTAGGGGTGCTACTGTCAATAGCATACAGTGATTTATAAAGAGGGGCAGCTTCATTTATGAGGTCCAAACTAGTGATTTCGGCACTAACCCCTCCACAATCCAAAACGTTCCTATGCCTCTAAAGACCCTGTTAGCCCTTTCTTTCACAGAGCTACTCAACTGTGATAGAACTGGTTAGTGAATGAAGTCACAAACTAGTTGGTAGTTGGTTATATTTCGCACAGTGCTAGGCAAAAGTGGTCGAATCTCAATCAGTTTTGTACTATTTTGCTGCAAGCACCTTCTTAGGGTTTATATAATATTTAATATTTATTAATATAATGTCTAGGTGCCACGAAGAGTTGGTTTTCTATTATTATTATTATTATTATTTATTATTTATATTTATTATTATTATTATTATTATTATTATTATTATTACAGATATAAGTGACATAACCAAAGAAGATTTTGGATTCATCTGTACAATAAAAAGAATATAAACTGCAGACTAATAATAATAATAATATTAATAATCCCTTCATTTCTTCTGTTATTTTCTTCTATTATTATTATTATTATTATTATTATTATTACCGCGTCTTACTACCCGTTCGAGTTGTACGCACTTGCGCTAATGTGTAATTGTAGGGTGATTGTGAGATGAAATGGAGGACCTACAGTTTAACGTGGAATCCGAACCACGGTGTATTTTCTTCTTAAACTCTTACATTGTTTTGAATTTTCAGAAATATTCCTTTTTCATATGATACACATTATGCATGGTATGTAAAAGAGCAAGATTGCAAAAAGCTAAAAATATCCTATCCACAAATAAATAGATTATTATGCCTGTATTGTTCAAAACACTGCACTCTTGATAAAATAACACTAGTAAGAAAGCGAAATGTTATCAGATTTGGGCCATCATTAGGTCATCATGACAGAATGTCTGGTTTATTGTGCTCTCTTATGATTTAATCTCCCGAGTCTTTTACAATTGGCCAGAATGGGTTAGTTTAGTTTTTACACCTGTCAAGAAAGATTTCTCTTTTTATTTGGTCTTCTTAATAGGGCTAAACAATGTATTTACAACTAGTCCTAATGTCGCCAAATCTTATCTTCACAGAACATCTAATGTATATTCCTTCGAGAATATTATTGTAACCCACTTCAGTGCCCATATGGTCTTAGACGTTACTCTCACAATATACTAGACTGAATAGATAGTTTTATAGATGATATAAATTTAAACATATTAGTCATGAATGACATCACAATAGAAAGTTATAATAATATGTTTGTGTCTAATGGTTTAGAATGTACCATTAATAAAGTTACAAGGGAAGAAATATTTGGAAACTAAATCAAGAAAATGTTGAACCATTACATGTAGGGGTGTGTGAAGCTTGGAAACAAATTCAGGCTTCAAAGCTTCATCAATAAAAATATTGACTGCAAAAATACTCCATTTATGTTCACACTCAACCATTCTGAGCTGTTCTGTACATTACAAATTAATATTCATATGGAAAAAAAAAATCTGAACTAATTGAATTTAATGTTATGATTTGTCAGATTAACACTAAATATTACAAACAATTTTTAATAAAACATTTTCCATTTAATTTTAGTGCATAAAGTAATATAAATAACCACAATATAATATTTTTTAAAGCATAAATCAACTAAATGAAAATCTTAAAAATTCAATTCGGCTTCGTGAATATTTCTTATATTTTATTTGAGTTAACTTTGAATTGAAAAATGGGGTTAACACACCCCTAACTACATTTAATGGCATTCATGATAACTCCAAATATAAATATAATCCTGTCGAAAAATGCATACAAACGAAATGGATAACACCAGATTTGGTTGAAGAAATGCGCCAGAGAGCTAAATTATTTAAAAAGTGGAAAAGTCGTCCCTCTGCTAATGATTATTAAATAGCGTACTAAATAAAAATAAACTTTGTCAATAAATTAATTTTTAGGAAAAAATATATTACTTAACTGCATTAAATAACGTGAGTAGTATTATTTTAAAAAACATGGTATAATATAAATGAAATTTTGGATATAAAATGAAAAATGGCAACTGCTGAAGTAATAAGTACACATTTAGGCAAAAATGATTAAATTGAAAATATTTCAAATAATTTTTGTAAATTATTCAAAAACCAAGTCACACAACCACAACATACTTGCAATATGAAACTAGACAAAAAGAATATTCGAAATGATGACCAAATCCAAAGAATATAGGCCTACATATCCAGGGTTACATGTTCCAAAATAAAATATATTAATAAGAAATTATTTATACATAAAAACCAGGGAATGGATAAATTTAGAATCAAAGATTTGAAAATTATTAACGGTCAAATTACCCTGTTGGTAACAAAACTAATTAATTTAAGTATACAACATGGTGTAACTCTGCAAAAATTTAAAACCACAATTACTAGAACAAATTATAAAAAAAAGGGAACCACTAAGATTATAGAAATTATAAACCTATAGCAATTTGAACCATTTTAGACAAAATAATGGAAATATATGTTACCAGTTGAAATATATTTATAAATTATTTAGATAAATATAGAATAATTGACCAAAAACAATAAGTATTTTAAAAAAAAAGGTACTGAAATACTTCTACACACGTCTTTTATTAATGAAATAAATAAATTACCTAAATGAAAACAAACACACATCTATGACATTTAGAGACATGTCGAAAGTGTTTATGTGTCAGATAAAGATATTTTACTAGAATCACTCTATAGAATTGGAATCATAGGTAATATTTATTAATGGTTTTGAAATTACCTAACAAATAGAAAAATAATTGTTTAAATAAATAATATATAAAGTGAAGAGTCAGATATAAATATTGGAGTACCACAAGGCTCTACACTTGGGCCACTACTATACTTAATCTATACTCGAACAAGAACAATGGCAAACTGAATACAGAATTGTGGTATATTTATGTATGCTGACGACACAATGCTTTATGTGGTGCACACAAATGTTGCAGGAAGATTTTACAGGATACAAAACTGGACTTACAGTAACAAATTAATAATTAGTATTGAAAAAAATTCAAACAACTACCGCATGTTAAAAAGTATAAATTAGATTTAAAAGTTCAATGTTTGGATGTTTACATAATATTAAACTGTGTGATTGTTCTACATTTACACTAGTTGTAATATAATTATATTGGACTAATGATTTATTCTCATATGAAATGGAATACTCATATAGACATAATGAGTAGGAAGCTAAGAACAGGAATGGTTAATATATGTATACTAAAACAATATGTTACCTTTGATATTTTAAAAATAGTGTATCACGTGCTAATCGAATCACATCTAGGCTATCCTGGGGAAAGATGAATGCTGTATATTCAAATTGTAAAAAAATATGTAAACTAAAGTTCTTAAAATAATGAGTGAATACAACAATAGAATTAAAATCATGAATAAGAAGTGAAAACCATTGACAATAAAAAATATGTACAACTATAAACTAATAAGTCATTACTACTATTCAGAAACATTTAAAGTAAGACAGGCTCATAGTCACAATATCAGGAAACAACAGTACCAAATACCTTTATATATAAATAAATATGGAAAACAACATATTAACATAATAATAATAATAATAATAATAATAATGGAAATGATAATAATAATAATAATAATAATAAAAATAATACCGACACTTTTTAACATGATACCGGCTACTCTTATGGGAAAATATAAAATAATAAATGTTAAAAGAAATAAAAAATGGCTAACTGGCTCATAGACCTCATGAAATAATAATACTAGAGTAACTAAATATGACAAAATAAGCTATGAAAAGGACTCAAGATTAGTTTATGAATATTAAATAAAAGTTATGTTATAGATTTAATATACCTAAATTGAGAGTAAGACTCATTGTTATGTTGTAAGAATATACTTAAATAAATGTAATATATCCATTATATCTTTATACTATTACATGTTTGTACAACATTTAAGATAAGGCACCAGCTGACCAGCACATTGTGTTGTATGCATTGAGGCACTCGGGACGGGTTCATGGGAGAGGCATTTTCTCCTACCTTCATGATCACAAATAATTATTTTAATGAAGTTTTAAAAAAAAATAGTTATATACAAATTCATATCATATTTTAAGACAAGTTTTACACCTGGATATTTAAACTAAAAACATTAAAAGTGCACCTTAAAAAATCCCACCAAGTAAATCACACAAAAATAATATAATTGATAAAATGTGAATCTCAAAGTGCACTATCGGCCCCATGAATAGTAATTCCTAGCTCCCACTTATGCAGTGATAATAAACTAAAATAAATAAAGAATTCTCACTTATTGCGGCAGTCTATGAGAAGTGCCATGGAGAAGAGTAGGACTATAGTGACAAGCACTCCAATGACTACCGCTGCTATCACTCCGGCAGCTCCACCTTCTACCTCTGCATGTGCTGCTGATATTGTCATATCTGTGGTCGCCCAGTCGAGACTGTCATCTGCACAACATAAAACAAAACTTGAGAGGAAACCAAAAGAGAGGAGGTTGAAGCCTCAGTCTGTATGCCCGCTGATGTGTCGCTTCATTCCATGAATCAGGACTAATTTTTATAACCGCTTGTGACCAGGACTCAAGGTACAACAAAACTCTCAATAGGGGTGTTTCTTAAAAAATATCAGGTCTGAATATTCAACCACGATCAAGTATTAGTGTAAGAATAATTAATTAATACTTCCAAACATATTGCCGATTAATTTTATCATATGTATACGCTGTACAGTTTTTTATTTTTATTGATTTGAGGTATTTAACCTGCACTTTCTGAATTTCTATGAGTGAGAGTGAAAGAACCTACCAATTTTGCCGGAAAAGGTATTTTCACATGCCTTCCAGGGTTCTTGTAAATGCCATAAGAGGGGTGACCCACACTGAGAGCCATCAGTCAAGGGGTGTCATAGAGGTGTCATTTTGTACTTTTTTAAATGGTGAAAAAATATTTATAATAGTTAAATAATAATTTTTGATTATTAATCTAATGAAATCCTAATGTTATGAATTATATTATAATTGTAAGGTATTCACTGCCTTTTATTAGATTGAAGTTCGTTACATTGCTGCCTTTTTTACAGGCTTGATTTTGCAGCCTTATTTTTATTTGAGTTAAGTTTATTTAAGCTTCTTATAAGGATTTTCTTTTAATAATGTTGTTTCTAGACCAGCTAGGAGATGCCAAAATCGATACCCATCCCAGGCATCAAATGTCCTGGCTATGTCAGAGAAATATTCTCACAATGTGGCAGTTCTGATGGCTCGAATCGCGAAAACAATCTTGAATTATCTTGGAATTTTCTGTTGTGCTCCTTTAAAAATGATTAATTGATAAAAAAAATATATATATATTTCATATTTTCATTAATATTAATTTTTATTTATAAAATTAGATATGCATGGTTTTTAATCCTATAGTTACATGTACTGTAACTTCCCTTTCCATTTTGGTGCAAACCATATTTTGAAATGACAAACACCCACTTTGGTGGTTGCATGGTCTAAGGCGCTGCTCTCACAGTAAACTATAGTGACAATGATGGGGAGATCGGGGTTCTAATCCCGGCCAGGTGTACAGATGGTGGTTTTTCCTCAATGGCGTTCCACTCTCCCTCTATGAAAATGACGGTACACGTCCTCTAAATATATCCTTCCCAATCCCTAAAACTAAATACATAAGCTTATAACCCGAACAAGTAGTAAGAGGTGATGCTAAAAAAAACGACAAATCATTTTAACACATAATTTCTGTATGTCTTGGCACTTCGACAGGTGGACCCCTTAGTTTCACTATTCAAGCTGCAGCATGTCCTTATTAAAATAAACGGAAACACACTAACACTAAAAAATATACAGTCACTGTTTGGAGAGTAACTTTTAAAATACAACAAATCATTACATTTAAAGCTGTACATGGTTCAGTGTTGCACTATTAACTACTTGGAACTGTCTTGTATTGATCATTTGAAACCTCCCAGGCTCCCACCCACGGTGTGAGGAAGAATTGAGGATCGACTTCATACGACTTCATAGTTATATTGTATAAACTATTAATATGGCGGTGACCTAGCGGTCTAGGGGTAAGGTGTAAGACTTTTATGCTGGCGGCCGGGGTTCAATCCTCGGTCCCGGCACAGATTTATCTGATTACCAAACCCTTCCTTCACCTCTGACAAGACATCTTGTGAATGTGGGGAATGCCAGGCCTCCACCGTGGTTCGGATTCCACGTTAAACTGTAGGTCCTCCATTTCATCTCACAATCACCCTATCATTACACATTAGCGTAAGTGCGTATAACCCGAGCGGGTAGTGAGACGCGGTGCTAATAATAATAATAATAGTAATAATATTAATATGGCAGCGGTGTGGAGGGACAGTTTTACTTTGGTGAAAAGGTGGAGGTTTACGAGTGCGATTTTAGATCTGAATTTATATGGATTATTTATTAAACTTCATAAGGGAGGGAGGGGGTCCTTCCCATTAATTTTTTTTGTAAATATTAGAATGTCTCTTAGAAGTTAGAGGATGTTTAGATAGTATCCTAAGGCCTTTTCTCTTTTAAAATTTTTTTTTTTATTGTTCACAATATGCTTCCAATCCATACTAAATTAACTCAATAACTTATTTAAAATGTTGCCTTTGAGCTGTCGGTAGTAATGTTATCTCAGAATTTGGGTGGACACAGTTGGCATGTACCCCACAATCAGCATTAGCGTCATTGAACATGGGGAATTGTTGCAATAATAACTTGCTTTGGTGTCCAGATGCTTTAAGGCAGTGGTACCTTGGGCTAAGTGAGGGTCGCAAGGATGTCACAAGAAGGTCGAGGATTTTTTCTTTCTTTCATACATTATGAAATATTACAATTACAAACACTTCATCAAACTGGGACCATTTGAATAACTACTGCAGTACTGACAGTAGAAACAATGTTTAAATAAACCCTCCTCTACACAGGAGTTTTGGACCCAGCTAAAAGATTAGCCCTTTCTGACTCGGGAAGTTGAAAAGAAGCTTTTCCCTGTTCTGACAATATAGCCTACCTTTGTGAACAAGGATTTTCACTTTTCAGGTCTTGTAATGATCAAGATCCTCAGAATGATTTTCATTGTAATCTGCTTGTCAACTATCACTCAAACTCAAAAAAATCATACACACAATGAAACAGCATCATGATCACTGAAGAACTCTATTTTCATCACCAATTTTTCAAGGGAAAATATTGTGTAATTTACTATTATTTTAAGATTAAAAATTTATTGAAATTGTTTCAATTCAGTTTATAGCATTTATCGACACAAACTAAAAACTCAAAATAAATCTCCCCGAGAATGAAATAGCTTTAAACTAGCCACTGAAATGGTCTGTTTTGGTCACTTATTGAACTTTGTAACAAAGTCAAATTTTCCTTAAAAATGGTTCCTTACATTTTGTTTTATTATAAAGTTATTGAAATAATTCTATTGTTGTTATTTAAATTAGTAATTAAATTAAATGAAATGAATTTAATAAATACCAATATTAAAATAACATGCATGTAGTCCTAACGATCTTTTGGGTTGCCAGGCCTAGAATAGATTATATTTAGGGTCGCGAGATAAAAATAAGTATGATAAACACTCTTCTAAGGTATTGATCTTGCCATAGACTTGACTGCCGATGACGGGAAGATCGGAGTTCGATCCCGGTCGGGTGTACTAAAGGTGTTTGTCCTGAATGGTTTCTCACACTCTCTTTCTCCACACAAATGCGGGTATAGGCCTACTTCCTATAAAGGCCTCTTAGTCCTGTTAGTGTGACAATCCAGATTGGCCTGATGAGTAGTAATATGTGGCTCAAATACTATATTCCATTCACAATAGGTTTTTACCTGGATGACAGTTCGAAAATCATAGGTTTAGGTTTTTGGTTGCCAACACTTGTAAAAGATCATAGTTTTGTTATAAATGTAAAGATCTTTACCTACATGTAATATATTACATTTAAAATAACGTAAACTTAAGTTTTCTCATACCATTTCATTTTTTTAAATAATTTCTTTTTGTCCAACTCGAAACAATATTTTAAACATAATTAAAAGTACTTATTTTTCGTTTTGGAACGTTACTGATTTTGTGTAATATAGTGCACATATAAATACCTTTTAATACAGGCATCGTATTTACTTGGAAAAGAGAAAATTGTTGTCATTTTTTTTACATACAATACATGATTTTATGATTATTTTATTGTATTTTGAAATATTTAACTGAATAAAGTATTTTCATCAACTGCGTGTCCGCGTCATTGTAAAAAAAACTTGTTTACCGTTATGTTCAATCATATGGTTTAAATTCGTCAGTCGCCATTTTGAGGCTATGTTCGTTAGAAGTTTTTGTGAAAGTGATGTTAATATTTTTTTAAGGGGAATAAAACGATAAATAAACTTTGTGTCCGACCTCAAATAAATATATAAATAATATTGGCCTAAATCCTTGTGGTTAACTATCACATTAATATATTACCATCTGTTTTCATTACAGTCATCCAAAGTTATAGATGTCAGCTGTTGGCGTAGTGATATATTAGGGATTACTTCTAGTAACATTTCGAGCTATCATTCAGGTAAACTTAGCTCGTGAATGCCTTGTACTTCTCAGTTGATAACGAGGTGAAATGACCTACTTTAAATGCGGTAGCCAGGTGCTAATCACATCACAAACCTCCGTTACACCTTGGTGACAGGTAACTGTAACTCAGTCGGAAACGTGTCAATCTATTGTTTTTAAAGCTCTCGGTTTAGAGAACAATCAAGGTGAAAAGTGGAATGATTTTAATATTAGGTTTGTTACTTTCTTCAAAATAATATTATGTAGACCATCTAAAAAAAAAAAGTCCGTTCACCGTAGGAATTGTTTTTTGAAAGGCCTATTTCCCTACCAGAAATCTATTATATAGTAGGATATTGGTAGGAAAAAAGACCTTTACGAGAGTAATTCCTACCGTGAATGGAAGAGTTTGTTTGCTGTGACTGTTTCATAACTTTTTTTTAGCACTGCGTCTTACTAACCGTTCGGTTTATTTACTAACTACGCTGTCGACCTCGTTGGTCTTGGGGTAAAGTGCTCGCCTCATGACTAAATATTCTTGGGTTAAAACCCAGCTGGGTTCGACGGATTTTTATTGAGCTATACAAATCCGTAGCACAACTTCCTTCGGAGGGGAAGTATTAATATTATTAGCATCGCATCTTAAAGGGGAAGTAAAGCCGTCGGTCCCAAGTGAATTGTTTCATGTAAGAGAACCCTGTGAGGTATATGAAAATACCTTTACCGGCAAAATAGAAGGCACTTTCGCAATCGCTCATAGAAATTCTTGTGTGCTGTGTGTGCTAATTTTATTATTATTATTATTATTATTATTATTATTACTGGCACCACGTCTTACTACCCGTTCGGGTTATACGCACTTACGCTAATGTGTAATGGTAGGGTGATTGTGAGATGAAATGGAGGACCTACAGTTTAACGTGGAATCCGAACCACGGTGGAGGCCTGGCATTCCCCACAGTCACAAGATTACACATTAGCGTAAGTGCGTATAACCCGAACGGGTAGTAAGACGTGGTGCTAATAATAATAATA
>CABEEJ010003200.1:53080-73905 GCA_901482245.1 Timema douglasi
TTATTAGCACCGCGTCTTACTACCCGTTCGGGTTGTACGCACTTACGCTAATGTGTAATGGTAGGGTGATTGTGAGATGAAATGGAGGACCTACAGTTTAACGTGGAATCCGAACCACGGCGGAGGCCTGGCATTCCCCACATTCACAAGATGTCTTGTCAGAGGTGAAGGAAGGGTTTGGTAGTCAGATAAATCTTTGCCGGGACCGAGGATTGAACTCCGACCGCCAGCATAGAAGTCTAACACCTTACCCCTAGACCACCAGGTCACCTTTATCCTAAAATAAAATTGCTTAAAAAAATTATATTTTTTTCTGCATAATAATTGTCAATCCCCTCCCTTTGCACCCACTACTCCCAGGGCCCCAATGGTCCCCCAGCGTGCATAGTTTCCATTTTTGATCCTTTTATCGCCAACATTTTTAGAAACACTGCAATATAGAGCAGTGATTCCCCAACCAGGGCTACAAGCGAATTTGCAAAAGATTGCTTTTTATTACTCTGCCCATAATTTTCGGACACTGTGGAAACATGTTAAGAAAACTCGTGTATCCGAAGAATATGAAGATGATAGTGCCTGTATTGACGTGAGGCTAGTAAGAATAACGACAAGCCATGAACATAGGATACGTGGGATTTGCGTCCACCACATTCCAATTTGTAAAACTAAGCACATTTCAATACGGATAATATTTTGGAAGAAAGTTATTTGGACCTGGGACCTGAAGTTGGATCGTGGTAATGCACTAACATTCGAAATGCCTCACCTTGGTGCGTTCTTTTTCACTAACTTAACAGATAACTGACCTTAATCAAACCTAACCTAACCTAAAACAGCCTAACCTAACCTTAATTATAGAATTTGACATTATAAGAGTTACGGCAGAAAATCTCAGAGCTAGACCTCGTGCGAGAGTACAAGGAAGACAAGGACATTCGAGCGGGCGGGGCGTCACTTTTAGGTAAACAACCCCCTCTATCTCTACGTATAAACGATATGAAAGAATGTGGCCGCATATTTCACTATAGAATTACGGCTAGACGCAAATCTCACAGAAAAAAGGCCTGACCGCAAATCCTACGGATTCATGTCCCACTCCACCTGTTCAAGTTCCGAAGGACAATGTAAATATAAATAGTCAATAAATACTCTTGTAATGTTTGGTTCAAAAGTATTACTCAATAATTAATAACTCTACTGGTTTACACGTTTATTTTGTAATCTACCTCTGTCGAGCCTAATATGTGTCAGCCAGGTAGGGATTCACCAATAATTTCACTAAATATTTTCGGAATGGTATTCAACCTGATTATGTTCGTATACCCCCAGATATCATTTCTCTTGAACGTTGTACCCCCAAACTTGTTGGAACATAATGTAAACTATACATATAGTCAGTCTATCATCTACATATAGGAAAGAGAAAAAAACATGGCGCTTCCAGATCACATGTTCTTATGTCCGGACCGGGTGGCCAAATCTTAATATTAGCTTGGTTATAAAATGTTTATCATGAAATAATATGCATACAGTATTTTTTTAACTGTACAAACCCCCTAAAGGTCGTCGCCTATCTCAAGTTAAATACCACTGCTCTTGAGTATAGCACCCACATTTTGTTGAGATAGTATTTCAAACTATTTTAAAAATAATAGTTTGGTACAGCTCAAACGAAACGAGCTCTACATATATACCGCGTGGCCACTTATGCAATTTATTGGAGCAATGTAATTTGTAACCACTAGAAACTCAATTAAGTTTTTATTTAAAAAAACCACTTTAAATTGCTTCAAGAGAAATTGAGTGTTTTAAAAGAATGTACCGGGGACGGGGACGTTGAGGTTTGAATCCGGTTGGGTGTAACGAAGGTGTTTATTACTAAATAGTTTTCCACTCTTCTTCCACGAAAATACAAGTACTTTCCCTCTAAATCCTACCTTCCTCATCCATTCTCTGCTTAGGATGGGTAGTAAGATCCTGTACAAAACATAATTTAAAAATATATTTCAATCTCCTAATGTGGGAATTCACTGCATGCCACCTCAGGTAAGATCTCCTTATATTTCTTGGTAGAGGACGTCATGTTTGATGGTAGACTGAAGTGGTTATTTCGTGGTATAATGTGGTTTAAGGACAGAAGAACGTTTTTGTTTTACAAGTATCTCGCTATTATTACAGAATTATTTGGCCTCCGAGCCTATTGCACCTTTTAACGCCGCTTACTCGGAAGGAAACATCCTTACACTGCTGTATTTCTTATTGAAATGTTTGTTCTGAGACAACAAAAACAATGATGCCCTATTGGCACGCTGTCGTTCTCTACTAGTCTCCATCAAATATGGCGGGTGTACATAATGTACCGTGGGACTGTGGACATTCTGATGATATTTAAATTTTACCGTTGCTCAAAGAGACAGTAGACATGTTCCATAAACACGGATATTCCCGAATCTCTTCGATTAAAGCTTGCGACATAATGTAGTAAAAGAAGTATAAGAGAAAAGAATACGAGTATAGTGCAAGTAGATTAGTAAAATTCAAGTATATTTGAAAAATACTAAATGAAAACTAGAACAAAAGTCCATACCTGAGTTGTCAATGGGACTAGTCTACAAACACACAAGATTGCCTATTTTACGCACGCGTGTAGTCCATTACGTCCCCCAGTTTGATTAAATTTAGTATCTAGGCATTGTTTAACATCACAAACCAAAAAGGTGATTTTCATTTTTCCATGAAAATTAATTGGACGGTTACCACGCAAAAGCAGAAATTTCCTGTTTTGATCATGTCTCTGTAAATATTTTGGATACAAAATAATGTATCATTGTAAAGATGTAGTACTTTTAAATATAACACTTTTTGGTTTGAAATGTATTTTTATGAAATCTATAGTTTCTGATCTATAAGTCAATATATATCTTTTTTAACTCCCAAGTCTGAAAAAGAAATTAGTTGTAATGCTCTTTGGTGTGCACATACAGTAGCCCCATGGCTTCTTTGGTGCTGACTGACAGCTCACAGCTGACTTCTGACAGTCAAAATTTAAGTATATACCAACATTTTGACCGTCAAAAGTGACAGCTGCTAAACACATGTTTTTTCAGATCATCTGGTTCGGCGTAGGGATACATAATTTGGTCTGGTAGCTTATTAAAGCTGTCAACTGTCAGCTGTGAGCTGTCAGTCAGCACCAAAGAAACCATGGGGCTACTGTATGTCCCACTTACCTTAAAGGTGTTCTAACAGTGTATGACTTGATTTATTCTATTTTGTGGAATATGATGCTCTTTTTACTTTGTATCGGCTCCTCAAAGAAAGAAGTAGTGTTGTGATAGTAAAAAAAATCAAATTCGAAGTTTCGACAAATGTTCACGTTTCATGACCCTCTTAAAACGAAGTGTTTTTCGCTATGCCGTCTGTTTTTCTCTTTGACTGTTTCTATCTCAGACCAGAGACAAAATCATTTTACCGTTTGGGTTAAAACATGGTATCTAGTGTTTTCATAATGTCCCACCATCCTCCAGGGTTTTTTGGAATTAGCTATCTAACCCGAAAATTAAAGGTAGTTTACTCAAAAGCAAAAAGAGATAAAATCGATTTCCTCAAAATCCGCTCTAACGATTTTGTATCTAGGCATTACATTAAAATCAAAAGGGCAATTCTCGTTTTACCTTTAAAGTTACTTTGAGGGCAGAAACAGGGTAAAAATTTCAAATTTTGATAATATATCCGCAACAATTTGAGATACGAAATAACTTATCATTTAAAAATTGCCGTATTTTTAAAAATAAAAATATTTTAATCTAGAATATATTTTTTATAAAACCAATAGTTTTTTTAGCTATAAGCAACCATATATTTTTTATGGAATACATATGAAATTGATTGTTATGCTCTTTGGAGGACAGAAATGCTCCTAAAGCCTTAATGTGTCTATAACAGTGTATTTAATAACAGTTATGCTCTTTGGTGTAATATTTCTGCAACAGTGTATATTATTTCGTTTCACAAATTTTACATGTTTTTAACAAACGTTTATATTTTGAGATTAAAGAAAGACTAAGTCTGTGTGGTGCACCGTACCATTTAATTTTATCAGTATTGATACACTGTTTATCATAAGTGATAGCTACAAAGCACATGACTTTACGAATATATACATTTTTCAAACTAGTTATTTTTTGGTACTATTAAATTTTTAGTCTTCCTATCTAAATCTGATTTGAAGTACTGAAACATCGTCCGTGTATAGAGCATAAGTAAAGAAAATATCTTCGAAACTTACCTGAAATACCCCCCATAATGTGTCTACCTATGGGATGATACGAGTGCTGTGCTGGCGAGGTAGCTAAGAGGTCAACTGCATATAGAGAACTACTTCACATTCGTTAAAGAAGGGTGAAAGTGACGACCACATCGGGTGGGGTAACTAGAGCGCGAGCTACGCGATGACTGATGATGACTGACTGATTGCATTGTTGGGAGTTCCTTGCAGTCGCTTTCTGTCTCTCGCGAGCTACTATCTTCCTTGTTACAGTGGGTGGCTTTGGGCAGAAGAATACTGCCAGCCTCATGGTAATGTGATGTCCCACGCGCATGCGCAGAGACTAACAACGCTACAGTGAACATTTACACAGCTTAAATTTCATTATCTGTAGTTATTTGTCCGATGTTCTTCATTTTATGACTTTGTTGTCGGTATTTGTGTATGTTCAATTGTTCATGAAAATCTATGTATGGTATCCTATTTTGAAAAAATAAACTAAACTATCAACAATGAAATTCGAGCTTTCCAGCTATAACAGTGTAACGGGTGAAGGGGTAGCAGGGAGGGAACAAAGGCGTCAGTCTTGTCCAGTCTGGTGACGTGGAGGTCAGTGTTCGAATCTCAGACAGGTCAAGAGAATTGATCTTTTCTCAATTGTTGCCCACGCATCGCGAATGCGGGTGTATTTACTGTAAATATGGTGTTAGCTCAGACGGGTAGTAAGACGTGTATAGAAAAAAACCACTTAAACCTATTTTTAAGTGATGAAAGAAATTGTCGTGAACTGTCCATCCCAAACATAATTTTTTATTTTTAGGAAATTTGTTTGATTAATGTTTTATTTCCAGGGGGGAAGCGTCAACAGCTCTAAGACTATTTAAATATATTTTTTTACTAATATGACTCGTATAAATCATACATAAGTATGCACATTCTTTCTCATTTAGTCTATCATAGTTTGGAACACAATTTTCAAGTATTTTTATCCGTTAACTACCCTATAGTGATGTTTTCTCCGAAAAACAGGCTTACAGTTTTTATTTATCATTTAAACACTCACCAAATACTTATTTTGAACAAAATCGCTAATGCCATTTTCGAATAGTTTTGAATTTTCAAAATTTGGCTCTAAATAAACCATTCTTAAATAAATGTCTACAAAAAAAAAGTTTATAGTATTATTTATCATGTTAAACACTCCAAAGATTTCAATTTTGGACAACAATAGCTATAGCCATTTCTAATAATTTCGAATTTTCAGAAATTAATCATTTGTAAACCGCCCTTAATCTTAAAGTTAGAATTAAAACTACAATTTTTTCCTGGAGGTATGAGCATATTAAAACCATCTAGTTTGAATTAAAGCAACCGTTTAAGCTTCAGGCACAGACAGACGTACAGGAGTGGATGGAGACATAATGTAAACTCACTGTCTCATAAAATCTCAAGATCCATCATCAAACTCGATTTCGAATACTTTCATTATTCAAATACTTTGTATGCAAGAAAAAGTAAAAACACACTTTAAATGTTAATCAATTGTATGCAGAGGCCAACAATGGAGTGTGAGTTCAAGCGTTGAGTGTATGGTTAAGCGGAATAGGGGAAGTGCAAAATAAGTAGATCGAAACATTCCTTGCAGAGCTATTAAAATGAAGGGAAATAGCGCTCAGTTACCAAGAATTGGGGTCAGTGGAATTTCTATCTACTTACGACTTACGTACTATACAGCCTACATTATGTACCCGCTTTAGTCCATAACATTAATTAAATAACAATTTAAAAAAAAAGTATTTCCTAGGTTTGTAAAATATTGTGCTCCAACATTCATATTATCAAAGCTACTTTCTGTTTGTATGAGTAAAATCAAATAAGTCATTATTACGTACAATGAGTTCATCCAATGTCGCGGTGCCTTGTTCTGTGTTCCGTTTCTCGTTCCTTCTTTAAAACTCTCTCACGCAAGACCAATTGATAAATAAATTATATCCATCAACATTGATCGATGCCACTCACATTACTTGTGTGAATGCTTAAAAGTAGATCTAGTAACTTATCTATCTAACTAGACTAAGGGTGACTTACCAATCATTTCATTGATTTTTTTTCTTCCTTAAAAATACCGCGAGCGTAGAAGACTTTGGCTGCTTTGCCAAGCGCTCTATTGTTCCTTTCTTTAAACTTTGCGCATGCGCGTGACGTTGTACTCTCCTCTGTCCCGAGCTAACAATGACCCCGTGCGATGGGAAGAGGTGAGTTTAGGAAATCACTGTGATGTCATATTTAACCTCTCTCGTCTTAATCGAGTGATAGATACTTCCTCGAAAAAAAAAAGGACTATCCGCGTCATCAGAAAGTTGCCACGTCATAATTAATTGAATGAAACAGGTATATTATTCTAGTAAGATATTCAACGAATAAACTAGGACAATCCGTCTGTTTTTATGCCTACTGAGCTAGGGGTCATGGGGTTCGATTCCTAGCATGGCCGAAAATTACATCAATGGCAAAATAGGGGGTACACATTTCACAGTAATATATTATTTACTATATATATTTACATATATGTGAGATATATAATATACACACGTGTCTGGACTATAATATCATTCGTATCCCGGCAGTGGAAATAGTATACAGTACTAACGTACCGTTACCCAGGTGACACCCGAATGAGCTAACCTCACATCCTTTCCGCGGAGGCTCTTTCCATCTTCCGATGAGATGAGATAATGGTCCTAGTAGAAACACTTATTATTAGCACCACGTCTTACTACTCGTTCGGGTTATACGCACTTGCGCTAATGTGTAATGGTAGGGTGATTGTGAGATGAAATGGAGGACCTACAGTTTAACGTGGAATCACGAACCACGGTGGAGCCCTGGCATTCCCCACATTCACAAGATGTATTGTCAGAGGTGAAGGAAGGGTTTGGCAATCAGACAAATCTTTGCCGGGACCGAGGATTGAATCCCGGCCGCCAGCACAGAAGTCTGACACCTTACCCCTAGACCACCAGGTCACCTAGAAACACTTAAACCTAATATAAGCCTAACTAACCAAACCCTGGTGACCGTTCGGACAATTCTCCACAAAGGTGCTTGTTTCGTCTTATTTGGTTCACCGGATTTCTAGGAGATCGAGGTTTGAATCCCAATCGGGTGTACTGAAGGTGCTTTTTTTAAAAATGCTTTCCCCACTTCACCTCTCCTCAAATTAGGGTGCATTTACTCAATAATTTTACCCTCTTTCATCCTTATTCTATTAATCTATAGATATGCCGATGACTCATTCGAGAAGAAAGGTGTCACGGTTCGAATCGCAGCCAGGTGAAATGGGATGAGAGTTTTATAAATTTTATGTTCCACTCTGGTTTTCTCATCCTCTCCCCACATTAATTAGGATGTATCTTCATTAAACTAATATTCCTATCATTACCTCCTGTTTAAACGTAACAATTTAAAAATGTTTACCCGCCTCGGTGGCGTAGTTGGCTAACGCGCTTGTCGTGTTGAAGCTCGACTGCTGAGGACGGGGAGATCGATGTTCGAATCACACTCTCCCTCCACGCAAATGCGGGTTCACTTCCTTTAATTCAACCTTCCCAATTCCTAATCCATTAGCGTAATTAGTACTTAAAGTGTACAACCTGAACGGGTAGTAAGACGGTGCTAAATATTATTATTATTAAAAATGTTCTACAAATGTTTTCACCAATAGAATCACGTTGTGCAAATAAATTGTAAATAGTGTTTCTATTTCGCTGGTCTCAATGTAATCTTTATAAAATGAGTCTGTTTTAATCCTAGTGTAATCAAATATTACCCATAGCTCTACACGTCATTGCCTGACGCACAGACAAGTTGTCTGTGGCTTGGCGTTACCGCCCATCCGAGTTTTATCAAACAAACCACACACTGACCTTTTAGCTATCTGTCTACGAGGTATTTGACGTGTACTTTCCAAACAAATTTCTTTCACCATGGATAATAGTATGGATAGGTAAGTACTTTTTGAATGTTTTAAAAGGAGTAGAAAACCATTTAGGATAAACCACCCTCAATATACCCGACCGGGATTCTAACCCCAATCTCCCTGTCATCGTCAGTCTGGTCTACCATGAGAGTGACACCTTTAAACATGCGGCCTCATGAGCAGGTCACAAACACTGTTAACGATTCCTTGGTTGTAGAAAAGTAGCCTATATTGTGTAGGTGATGTTTGAAGTATTTTTTTTTGTCGTTTTGTATTTTTAGGATATATTTTTATACTTTGAAATTTTTTTAGTCATTTTTAGACATTTGTGTTGAATAATATCGATATATCATAAATTCATTAATACCGGTGTCATTTAATTGATTTTTTAAAATTTACTTGAGGTACTTAACATGCACTTTTTGAACGTCTGATTTTATCAGTACATAGCTTACACACTAACTTAAATCTAGAATAAACACAACATCCAACTCCCGGCCGTTAATTTTTCACTTTAAAAGAGGAAACCCACATTTAACCAATGATAAATTTTTTTGGGCCATGTCAGGAATCGAACCCAGGACCCTAATTTCAGAAGAGAGACAAACTACCGACTGAGCTAAGGTGTGGAACCATGTACACCCAAACATAAGATTTCTCACCATAGAGTTGTCGAACTGACAAGATAATATAGGCTTTTATTATTATTATTAGCACCGCGTCTTACTACCCGTTCGGGTTATACGCACTTACGCTAATGTGTAATGGTAGGGTGATTGTGAGATGAAATGAAGGACCTACAGTTTAACGTGGAATCCGAACCACGGTGGAGGCCTGGCATTCCCCACATTCACAAGATGTCTTGTCAGAGGTGAAGGAAGGGTTTGGTAATCAGATAAATCTATGCCGGGACCGAGGATTGAACCCCGGCCGCCAGCATAGAAGTCTGACACCTTACCCCTAGACCGCCAAGTAAGCTTCTAATAAGTTTGGTACTCTCTCTTATTTTGTATTAGGAAAACACACACTTCTATTGAAGCACTGCAACTAAATTGGAAATATTTCTGTCGGAGAAGGTAGCTATTGCTTTTAACGCAGTTATTTTTGTAAATCAATGTTCATCTTTAGTGAAATGCAATAGTTTATTTATTATATATTTTTCACAGCACTCAGCTTTTTTTTTAGTTTCATTTTTTAAAGCGCTTGTTTGATCCATTCATATTTCTGAGTTTTCGTTTAGTTTTAAGTAATTTTTTTTTAGAAATTTTAAGTTATTTTATTGGTTATTATTTATTAACAATTTTTTGGCAATTGAAATCAGGGCCATTTTTGTGAGTAGAGTCATGTGTAATTTGTCACCCTTCTTAGCTAATCAGTATCAATACCTACGAAATAATACTAACAATCAAATAAAATATAATTAATATTAACGGCGAAAAATTTGTATCTTTAAAATTTTATTTCACCACTTTCCCTTACACACCCAGTCCTAGCCAAGGTTAGTAGCATTTAGATATTGAGAGCAGGACTAATCTATATACAGCGAGTTTATATATTCGCCAGTGGCAACCAGAATAGAACCAGGGTCCTCTAGACTAGTGTTATTCAACCTTTTATGTTCACGTACCCCCAGGAATAATGTATCTTCAACTATGTGCCCACAAAGTTGTTGGTACATAATGGAAGTTATACAATTTAATTAATGAGCAGAAGATTAAAATAAAATAGTTAAATTTTGAGAAAGTCCCTATAATCGACTCTTTAATAAGAAGACATTGATCATAATATAGTCTTATTTTAAAGATGTCGCTGATTAAATTCTAATGTATTTTTTAACAACAATATCCCATTACACTAATCTGCATTGTCAGTGTTTTAAATCTGTTTCAAATACATTTATAATAAAGTTAAAAGTGAAAATGAAGCTAATCTGATATGGGATGGAAGGTAACGCAAATCAAAGTCCGTAATGTAAGAGTGCCAATACAAAAAATATTGGCCAAAATAACTAAAATATTGTTTCACTTAATGTGCGTCGTTGTTATTAGCACCACGTCTTACTACCCGTTCGGGTTATACGCACTTACGCAGTGTAATGGTAGGGTGATTGTGAGATCAAATGGAGGACCTACAGTTTAATGTGCGATCCGAACCACGGTAGAGGCCTGGAATTCCACACATTCACAAGATGTCTTGTCAGAGCTGAAGGAAGGGTTTGGTAATTAGATAAATCTGTGCCAAGACCAGGGATTGAACCCCGGACCCCCAGCACAGAAGTTTGACACCTTACACCTTGACCGCCAGGTCACCTTTGATATGTTTTGTTTAATTTACTACGCAAAGTAGTCTCAACAGTTCTTCAACGTGTAATTTGATCCAATCCTTTAATCTTTATTTAAAATGATTTTCATTAAATGTCACTATGTTAATAGTCATAACAAATATTCAAGAACTGCTGATATTTCTATAAGTATGAAATTTAACTTAATTTAATTTTGGCCAAAAACGTTTTTGTTATGAAAACTACATTAGAGACCTTAATTCACGTTCCTTTTTACCTACCTGAAGGCTAGTAAGTTCCATTCTATTTTCTGGTATGACAGTTTTATACCCGGATTTCGATAGTAAGAACAGTATTTGGTTGTCACTTTACATTTACATCAATTACCGTTTCCAGCCTATGGCCTGAGTCATATTTTATTCAGCCATATATTTTCCACTACCGGCTTGCTAGGCCTGTCGTAACTTCACATGCCTTATAATCTAACTCAAACTAGGACAGACACAACATCCAGTCCCCAGCTGTTAATTCATCACTGTGAAAGGGTAAACCCATCTTTCACCAATGATCAATTTTTCGGCCATACCAGGAAACAAACCCGGGACCCTTAACTCAGTAGGTAGACACGCTATCGACTGAGCTAAGGTGTCGGACTATCTGGTAGTTACTAAAGTTACTAAAACCATTTTAATATATTCATACATCAAGTTATGTTTTGTTATCTGCAGCTGTCACTTTTGACAGATACTATCAATACCTGTAAAACAACATGCGTATAACCTGAACGGGTAGTAAGACGCGGCAATAATAATAATAATAATAATAATAATATAAAACAACAATAATAATAATAAAATAAAATGCTATCAAACTTGGCCGTCAAGTAATATGTGTGAATTTTCTATACTATTCTTTAAAAAAAAACAGGCTATAGTTACGTTCCCTAATGATCAAGGCTGCCGCCTTGGTTAGCGAGAAAGTGGCGCACAAGCCCACGAATCAATTTTGGGTAATTGCGTCTTATTTTGCGTACACACGGACAAATCGTTCATAATTAATTCAGTAGATAAGCTTATATTTGAAATAATGTAGACAACTATCACGAAATACAATGTATATCGAAGCTAATGCTTTATTTCTGTAATAATTTTTCCCCCGATTGTGAATCTTAGGGGCACTTTTAATAGGCTTATATAATGGCTTAACTTTAAAATATCAAATTGTAATCCTAGTCTTAAAATGTAGCTTATACATTCGACACATCTTTAATGTTCCATATTATAATTTTACTTAATAGCCTACGTTTTAAGCTCTTTTTTAAAACTATTATGAGCCTCAATTGCCCCTATTCCCCCACACCAACCCATTTCTCAAGTGCATTACTAGCACGGTGTAACCATAGGTACCTAATCTCGGGACATTCTGTCAGTTTTCTATCGCGGTTGCTACTTACTATCATCCTTGACCCCATTGTCTAATGGAGCGTGTGGTAGAATTGAAATGGCCAGGAAAATACGCCAAATATGTTAAAAAATATTTCAACAATTTTGTTTAAACTGTATGTAGGAAGAATTTTTATTCTGATTAACAAAATGATGTGCTTGATTTTATGAGGAAACTGACTTAAGGGTAGTTAACTCAAATCTTGTTTTTTCTTTTTTTCTCTTTACAATTTTGTTCCAAGCAATGAGATACGAGAAAGTCTGTGCGATTTTGTCTTACCAATTATTTTCAAATTTAACCGTGTTTGTAGGTATTGGGAGAATTATATAAGACTCTAATAAGCTACTAGCTTAGTTATTGAGGAGGACTACCCCACAACCTCCTCATATCTTTCGGCACGGCCTCACCTCCACGGATTTGTATCAATAGATGCCAAGGCCGTAGCCAGCCAATAATTTCAGGGGGGCTCGGTTGGCTTATCCCCCAATTACCAGAGGCTAGAAAGAATTCTAAGTGATAAACAGATCTAGAAGCTAACCGGAGTGTGTTTTTTTTATAGCAGCATAACCCCCTAACTGGTGAAGG
This sequence comes from Timema douglasi, assembly GCA_901482245.1. NCBI lineage: Eukaryota > Metazoa > Arthropoda > Insecta > Phasmatodea > Timematidae > Timema > Timema douglasi. Next base: position 65,636 of record CABEEJ010003200.1, read on the forward strand.
CAAGGACCAGAGATTGCCAGGACGAATTATAAATATTAAACACCTCTAGGAGCTCTCTAAAGTGTTTTTATGGTAACACAGCCCCCTGGTTTGTACTTGTACCTTAATTTTGATATTGTTTGAAACCCCTTCCCCCCCTTCTGACTACAGCCTTGTAGTTGCTTATACAGTAGCCCCATGGCTTCTTTGGTGCTAACTGACAGCTCACAACTGACTTCTGACAGTCAACATTTAGGTATATAACTAAATTTAGACTGTCAGAAGTGACAGCTGCTAAACACATGTTTTTGCAGATCATATGGTTTGGCGTAGGGATACATAATTTGGTCTGGCAACTTTTCAAAGCTGTCACTCAGCACCAAAGAAGCCATGGGGCTACTGTAGTCGGGTAGTCATAGAAAGAGACTAACCTGACCGAACAATGCAAAAGAGTACTTACTACATCTGAGAGAACTGGATAGTCCTTATTGGGAAACAGATTTGTCATTCTCTTGTTCGTGTGTGGTCAATCCCCACTCAAATATAAGTCTTGATAGTCAGTATAGGTCAGTTGAATAAGTCAATGTGCAGCACATGGTCCAATCTTTGTTTTAAGAGCGTGTATTATGTATCACATGCCAATCAACTCTGTGATACAGTCGGCTTAAATCGTAAATGTACACGAACACTAATACACGTGGATAATTTCTGATTATACCCGCCTCGGTGGCGTAGTTGGCTAACGCGCAAATCGTGTTTGGCTCGACCACCGAGGACGGGGAGATCGAGGTTCGAATCTCGGTCGGGTGAACTTGGGGGAGACCATTAGCGTAATTAGTACTTAAAGCGTATGACCCGAACGGGTAGTAAGACACGGTGCTAACTATAAAATATAAATAATTTCTGATTAAACAATGACGGAAATAAACAGTTAATAGAAGTTCCTAATACTGAACATTGTTGAGATATTAAATGATATTTTGCGTATAAACCGAACGGGTAGTAAGACGCGGTGCTAATAATAATAATAATAATAATAATAATAATAAATGATATTTTGATGAGAACTGCATTGAAAAGGCCGTTTTTGACCATTTTTACAATGGCTTAACAGATAAGCATTGTAGACAAATCTTCATTCTGTCATAATAGAGACATACAGTAGTTATTAAAAAAAGAAAATGTGTCACTTTGTCCCCCATCGTCATCACGGAAAATTTCTAGCAATCATTCAAATACGAATGCAGTGTGCACATTTCTTCATATCGCAGGTGTTTTCTTTTCCCACACGTCACGCGCACACACAAACGCAGATGCTATGATGAACACTTGCCGCGATCTATCGGAGCGGAATAGGAACCCTACGGACAGAAACCAGTTTTGTCCGCACACATTTATTTGTTTATTTAGCACCGCGTCTACCTGTGGAATCCTATATTTCTCGAATCCGTTTCTTAATTATTTTTTTTAATCTCAGATCTTAAAAAAAAAAATGTAGGCCCCTACAAATTAAGTTAAAGTGTCTCAAATTTAATTAAAAAACATGTTTTTAAGGCCTTTTGTCACTAACAAAATGCTACTTTGTTTGTCATTTCTATTACGTCATAAATAACACAGAGAACACTTTTTTTTTTAAGTACATGACTTAATAATATTAATATAATTTTGTCATCGGTGACCTGGCGGTCTAGGGGTAAGGTGTCAGACTTCTGTGCTGGCGGCCGGGGTTCAATCCTCGGTCCCGGCATAGATTTATCTGATTACCAAACCCTTCCTTCACCTCTGACAAGACATCTTGTGAATGTGGGGAATGCCAGGCCTCCACCGTGGTTCGGATTCCACGTTAAACTGTAGGTCCTCCATTTCATCTCACAATCACCCTACCATTACATATTAGCGTAAGTGCGTACAACCTGAATGGGTAGTAAGACGTGGTGCTAATAATAATAATAATAATAATAATATTCAACTGCATGAATTTATAATAATATATTCCTTTTAATACCAATTGCTTAAGATTGTTACATCAAGTCACAGTTTCCATTTATTGTATTCAAGATACTGTTTTGAAATGTTTACGAATCTTGAATCTCCCGAATACCATAGGATTCGAGGAATCGAGGATCTAAGCGTTTCATCTCTACTTACTAAATATAATTTCATATATTTATACGCCAAGCCATAAGGTTTGAAGAATTCGCTTTTAATATAAGGTCAACCGCGCATGTGGTCACGTCGTTTGTCTTGTTTTTTGGTGATAGGAAAGTCACGGAGGCTGGAAGGGTAGGGGAGGGTTCGAATCCTAGTCGAGTGTGCGAAGGTGGTGTTCCCCCCCCCCTTAGATAGTTTCCTATTATCCCTAATTCCCACTGCTTTGTTGTAAATATGTGGATATCCCAGACGGGTAGTAGGACGCGAAGAGGTATAAAATTGAAATAACCTTCTTAAACAGTCACATTAATGAAAACTAACAACTAGAATTTTGGCCGCTCTATCTCGTGGTTACTGAATGTCTGACGCAGACACGGTTCCGGAAATGTCCTAATGTGTGAGACTACATGCTGATGTAACTTTAGACGTCACATCCGTTCAAATCGATACCTCGTATCGAGGCTCTATGAGCTAAACATTCAAGAGCTTGCCTTTAATTAAAGTCTGTTCACGGTAGGAATTGATTTCTGAAAGGCCATTTTCCCTACCATAAATCTACTATATAGTAGGATATTGGTAGGAAAAAAGACCTTTCAGAGAGTAATTCCTACCGTGAATAGAGTATAATAAAGATATTGATTTTCAATGCATATTGTACTTAATAGTAAAGGACACCACCTCTGTGATCTACCTAGTGGCCAGAGTTTCTGGCAACATATCTTGAGGTTCCAGATTCGATCCCCGATGCTTCTAAAAATTAATCTGTGAAACAATGGATCTGGAAACGGGTCAACCTTAGCCTCGTGAGGACAAACGGGGAGTTGCTTGAATAAAGAAGTAGCAACTCCGGCTTAGAAAACTGAGATTATCAGCCGAAGGGCTCAATGTGCTGACCACATGAGATGACACCCTCTATCTGAAAAGGTTGACACTACCAAAGCCCGGCCGCTCGGTCGGTATAACTCGCTTGTAGGCTCACATCATGGAGTTTTTTTATGATAACTTTAGAGTAATTTATTTCAATGTCTGACATTGTTCAACCCCCTATATAAAGGCCTACTTCCTCATTAGTTGACTCAATGTCACGCATGTAAAGGCTTGTCTACATACATCGTAAACACCTTAAGGATGTTCCAGTGGTTAAAAAAATGAACTTACTAAACATTCAATTTTAAGTAATCAATTATGATAGAGTGGGGTGAAATAACCTCCCCTCCAACCCCTGCAAAACCGAAGGACCCCAGTGTCAGGTAATATTATTGTCATCGCGCGTGAATTTTCTTTAGAGGGTAGTTGTTTTCGTTCCGCCTTTAGATATTTATCGCTTACTAAGAAATGTGTACTTAGGTCTTTGTTCCTGACTAATCTGTAATAAGTGACAGCTGTGACGGCTAACATACAGCCTTCTCTCTCTAGATTTAGTTTCTCCCTCTAATGCTACCCTCCAGCATTTCTAATATAGGAAGGGGGGAGGAGTGAGTTAACTTAAGTACAGTAGCCCCATGGTTTCTTTGGTGTTGACTGACATCTCACAGCTGACAGCTTACGGCTTTGAAAAGCTACCAGACCAAATTATGTATCCCTACGCCGGACCAAATGATTTGCAAAAACGTGTGATAAGCAGCTTTCATTTCTGACAGTCAAAATGTATGTATATACCTAAATGTTGACTGTCAGAAGTCAGCTGTGAGCTGTCAGTCAGCACCAAAGAAGCCATGGGGCTGCTATATCAAATGACACAGTGACTATCATAATATAATAATATTTATTACATTTTCAACTTATTATAACGTGCACCTTATTAACCGACTAATTATATCAGGACATGAATTATAAACTAGCTTATTCCATAACAGTCACAACAATCAATGATAATTTTATCGAATGTGCAGGAAATAGAACCAAATACTCTTGGTTCGGAATCATATCAAATAAGACAATTATTATTAATTTAGTTAAAGGAAGTAATCTACTTTAGTACACATAATATATTGTTTAATGAAGACATAGAAAACTAAAATACATTTTACTTTTTTCACTAGCAATGAGGTCGAAGTTTAAATCTTATTCGAATTAATTGGGAGAGGTTTTAATCCTACCTATGGACTAAATCGTTAAGACATCCTTGTTTTAAATTATAAAATCTATCAACCAAATATGTGTATTCCCATTGTTAATTTTGTGTTGGTTCTCCTCGGGGCCAGCTTTAAGAATGTATAGGCCATGAGCACTCACTTTTTAAGGCACCTCTTTTATTGTAGAGTACGTGTTTTTGAAACAATTTTATGGACTGCAATATTTTAAAATGGTTAAATTAGCTATTTAGAGGTGGGTAATTAGGTTATAAAGAACTAGTTGATAAAATAAAATAACTTAAACTCACAATTTTATAAAAATATAAAGAATACATAAAAACAATTTTTAGTGTTATTTTGTTTTCTCTCGTTGTAAGTACATGTTAAGTTTAAATCTTTGTTCTTACCAGTTACAGAATCTTTAAGGGGATCGAAGAGGTTAAAAAAATCGACTTCTTAAAAATTAATTACAAGTGATCAATTATACATGACAGATTGGGGTAAAATAACAGCCACTTAACCTCCTCCCAGATCGAATGACTCCGGTGAAAGGTAATAATGCTGGCACCCTGAATTGGGTTTTTTTTTAAAGCAAGGGTGTATTATCGTCGTTATAATTGAGTATCAAATTATCTATAAGAAGTTACTCTAATAAATATATTTTTAATATGAACCAAATCGTATTTTAAATATCTGCAAATAATTTAATTGAAAACTAAAATGTAGGCGGATATGATATTTTCCGGTGGCAGTGAAGTTGATAGATTCAAATCTTGTTTAGAGGCATTGGGGGGCTCTAGATTAAATTTATAAATAGACCTTGTGTTAAAACCTATGGACTAATTTTTTTTTAATCAACGATCAGTATATTTGAGCCTGATCATCTATTGTCCCCCAAATGTCAGTTGAATCCTTAGAAAGAGCTGTCTCGTCTCGTATTTTCTATTTATAATGTAAATAAATCATTATTGTATATAAAGTTGGGCAAGCAAGGCTATCGAGTTCAGTCGTCTTTTTGACAATGGTTTATAGCAGCATAGAGAAAGAATAAAGGCCTAGTAGAATAGTGATATTTTTTTCTATGATTATAGTGACTCATTCATAACTATTACTAATGTTACAGCTCGGTGCATAACATTGGGCTCAGATCCTTAAAATCATCCAAATTCAATAATCGGTAAGATAAAACATGCATAAATTATACTCATATTTCTTTTTGGGGTAATAACTAAATTCCTGCCAAATCTCAGCTTCCTACTAGGCCTTCTGCTTTTCGAGACATTTATACCTGGATGGAGGATCTCAACTGACAATTATTATTATGGGGGGGCGGGGGGTATTCATAAAATATACGACATACTGACCTATTTTTAATTTTACTATTTTATTACATAGAAATGTTTAACCAACTGTAGAAAATATCACGGAATGTAAAAAATAGCGCTGCATTATTATTACTATTATTATTAGCACCGCGTCTCACTACCCGTTCGGGTTATACGCACTTATGCTAATGTGTCATGGTAGGGTGATTGTGATATGAAATGGACGACCTACAGATTAACGTGGGATCCGAACCACGGTGGAAGCCTGGCATTCCACTCATTCACAAGTTGTGATTAATACACGTCTTGTCAGAGGTGAAGGAAGGGTTTGGTAATCAGATAAATCTTTGCCAGGACCGAGGATTGAACCCCGGACCCCCAGCACAGAAGTCTGATACCTTACCCCTAGACCACTACAATAGCACTGCAGATCATAATTATAAGACGCGTAATCTGAAAAATTATCTATGTGAAATTTAAATCAAGAAAATATTGGATTTAGAACTCATTCCAGAAATATTGCTTATTTAACTCCGACGTAGGCAATGGCAAATTTGAAGATAAACACAATCTTTCAATCAAACAAAAAGTTTTCACCAATAATAAATAGATAAAAACCCTAAATTATTATTATGATAATAATAAACATTAATCACCAGAGTAGCAATGTTTGTCATTTGTTTAGTAGGCCCTACGCGTCATTAACAATATTTGTTTCGCGATTTTACTATTATGATAAATAGGCCAAGATTATTAAAATAATAAATGTAAAGAAAGGTTCGAACACTATACAAATCAATACAAATATTTTACCAAGCCACATTAAATGTTAAAATTGTTAAAAGCATGGCCATACTTTTCTATTGACCACATTAGGTAAACACCCCGGAAGGGGTGCGGTATACTACATTCACGGTAGGAATTACGCTCTGAAAGGTCATTTTTCCTACCAATATCCTACTATATAATAGATTTCTGGTAGGGAAAAAGGCCTTTCAGAAAAAAATTCCTACCGTGAACAGACTTTATGTGTGTGTGTGTGTGTGTGTGTGGAGGAAGGACGGGGGAGAGGGTGGGTGGGGGGGGGCAAGGACATAATTGATGGTACAACGAATCTCTGCTTAGGAAAAAATGTAAAATAAAAAACATAAATGCTGATGAAGAATAATTTAAAAAAAATCATGGCCCGCGTTGTTGTCCTACATTAATCGCTAACAAAATATAATTAGAAAAATTAGCAAACATTACAATAATTGTTATATACATCTATATATATATATATATATATATATATATATATATATATATATGTGCTATATATTTAGCATATTCTCTAACTTAATGAAAAATATTAAACAGCAAAAAAGTTTGAATTTTCTATATGAATCATAGCATTATTTAAAATCACTATGAATTAAAAATAAAATAAAAATTATTTATCCAACAAAATAAAAATTAAACGAGTACAAACATTATTAAAATTACAGCTTTCTTTGTAATAGAGTAAATGTTTAGATGCTCAAAAATAGTTTATTCGATTATTATGAAATCTTAATACACTCAACTGTGGCAAGTTAATAAAAACCTCTAACTCTCACAGTTAATAAGGAAACCAATGTGATTAACTCAATCAATTAAAACGCTAAACTCTTTTATTGTCACTTTTAAAAATTTAAAATAGTCAGAAAATACTATTATGAGCGATAAGATGGTTTAATATCAAATATTCCAATTAACTAATCACCTTAGTAATAACTTTGATAATCCGCCTCGGTGGCGTAGTTAGCTAACGCGCTAGTCGTGTTGAGCTCGACGGCCGAGGACGGGGAGATCGAGGTTCGAATCTCGGTCGGGTGAACTGGGGGAGGTTTTTATTAAGTGGTTTTCGACTCTCCCTCCACACAAATGTGGGCTAACTTCCTCTGAATTCAACCATCCCAATTCCTAATCCATTAGCGTAATTAGTACTTAAGTGTATAACACGAACGGGTAGTAATACGCGGTGGTAAATAAAAAAAACTTTTGACAACCGTAAGATTATAAGCAAATGTTTATTTATAGGCTGTACATAGTTAAAGTGTTTCAGATTAATCTCATGGCTTGGTTAAGATAAAAACAACTTTGTAAAACCATGTTACATTATCAAGCATTGTTTAAGTTTGTACAGTTAAATGTGACACAAAAATATTATTTATAATATTGTACTTAAAAACAAAAACGGTGGTGGCTGGATTTTTACCGGACCAAGGAAACCAAAGTAAATATCGTATGTGGTAAACACATACCCTCCCTCACATTAGTTAATTGCACAGAAGCGGTGATATTATTCTTCATGAATGAAGACAACACAAACCGGATGCAAACAATGGCTTCTTCACAACAATCACCCTTCCTTCACCTCTGACAAGACATCTTGTGAATGTGAGGAATGCCAGGTCTCCACCGTGGTTCGGATTCCACGTTAAACTGTAGGTCCTCCATTTCATCTCACAATCACCCTACCATTACACATTAGCGTAAGTGCGTATAACCCGAACGGGTAGTAAGACGCGGTGCTAATAATAATAATAATAATAATAATTTTTTAATACTCCAATAAAAATTATAGCTATACAATTTGTGTCCAAACAATGAGTACATGGGTAATTTTGAAAATGACACCTTAACATGGGAATCAACCCTATATCCAGGTGTAATTTTTCATATTTGTAAATAAATTATGTTTGATGCTGCTATATCC
>CABEEJ010003200.1:74560-88027 GCA_901482245.1 Timema douglasi
GGATGTAAACAATGGCTTCTTCACAAAAATCAAGTCCATAAGAGCTGTAATCTCATTCTTCATGAATGAAGACAACACAAACCGGATGTAAACAATGGCTTCTTTACAAAAATCAAGTGCATAGGAGTTGTGATCTCATTATTCAACAAGAAATACAACACAAACATGATATAAAAAATGTCTTCTTTACAACACTCAATTAAAAAGTAGCGGCGATCCCCATTTTCACAAAGTAAGACAATATAAAGGTAGGTAGACATTGGCTTCCTGACAACATTAACTCGCATAGGAGCGGTGTTTATGTGGTTCTTTATTAGTTATTGCATATTACGTGCGCTTATATTTATCATGACATTCACTGTAATAAAAGCTATTCTTTTTCTGAACTCTACCACACATATTCAGATCTCTATACACTTAAATACTTTTAAACATTAATTTTTTATTAATTTAGTATTATTTTTAAACGTTAATTATGATATTTTATAATTGTGTGATGTCTTTCTCCTTAGGCTCGAGATTATCATTAGTAGATAGCACATTTTCCTTAAATTTGTAGCATTAACAATTAAATTCAAACTACAATAAGAAATAATTTGCTATAAAAGATGGACTTTTAAAATAATAATAATAATATTTAGCACCGCGTCCTACTACCCGTTCGGGTTATACGCTTTAAGTACTAACTACTCTAATGGATTAGGACTTGAGAAGGTTGAATTAGAGGAAGTGAACCCGCATTTGCGTGGAGGGAGAGTGGAAAACCATTTAGGAAAAAACCACCCCCAGTTCACCCGACCGAGATTCGAACCTCGATCTCCCCGTCCTCAATAGCAGAGCTTCAACACGATAAGCACGTTTTCCAACTACGCCACCGAGGCGGGTGGACTTTTATAGAGCAACCAAGTGTATCTACGTAACTGATTCACCATATGTTTGAAATACAATAACAAAAATTTAAACAGTAAGATCAAAAGAAAATAAATCATTACAAAGTGCTATATAAAAATGTATTTTTTAAATATAATAATAAATATTAAATATTTTATAAAGTAATCAGACGATCATATTGTAATCTTTACAAGATCATTTATAGCAAGTTATTATGACAATTACAAAATATCCGCTACTTGAAATTAATAGTTTTTGAGATACTAATCTGATTCCTTTAATTAAAACGTCAATTTTATCAAATTAAAATATATTAAAAATTTACCAAATTAAAAAGAATATTTTTTTGAAACTATAACACCGAGAGAATCTGTTATTTGAAGCCAATAGTTCAATTTCTGTAACTATTCACCCTTAAATAATAAGCTCGTAAGTTTTTTTTATTTTTGTGTGATTTCTTCTTATAACTTGATATCGTGTCACCCAATGGCAATTATAGTATTTTGTTCAATCAAATTCATAAATGTGAAACTATTTCAATAAATTCGTATGGCCACAATCAAAATTTTCATTATTTTATTTTTTGTTTTAGATAAAATAAGGATAGCCTTAGTATAATGAAACTTTTTATTTATTATCGTTTAAGGTGGATAAAAACAATTTTGTTTCGTTTAAAAAAATGGTGCCTGTTTAATTTAATAACAATGTTGCTTTCATTTTAGCTCGCACATTAATTTTCATTCGTTTGTCTACTATGATTGATTCTCCAAAGCCGTACGTAGCAACATTCTCTAAGAAAGTTAAATAAAGATAATTCAATGGTACTGTGGAATATCTTTTTACGTAGTACGTACACTATGGATACTGAGTAGACGGGTTTACCTCATATTTTGTTCAAATCGAACCCCGCATGCTTATGGGTGAAGAAGTAGCGATGAATTAACCATGAAATGTGGAAAAGTAAGGATTGAAGATGAAAACTCAAAGCCTTTTCGCTCTTAGTGGACTCTATCTCGTTTCTGGGTACTTAAAAATACCATCACGGGAAGGCGATGAAGTTCCTAATATATATAATAGGGATATTTATTATTATTATTATTATTATTATTAGCACCGCGTCTTACTACCCGTTCGGGTTATACGCACTTACTCTAAAGTGTAGTGGTAGGGTGATTGTGAGATGAAATGGAGGAACTACAGTTTAACGTGGAATCCGAACCACGGTGGAGGCCTAGCATTCCCCACATTCACATGATGTCTTGTCAGAGGTGAAGGAAGGGTTTGGTAATCAGATAAATCTGTGCCGGGACCGAGGATTGAACCCTGGCCGCCAGCACAGAAGTCTGACACCTTACCCCTAGACCACCAGGTCACCAAGGATATTTAAAATATTATATATATATATTGTTTAGAATTAAGGTTATTAGTGGATTAGTCTAAAGGGTAAGGACGAGGAGGGATATTGAAATGGAGTATACCCACATAAGCGTGGATGATTATAGAGGATGCGAAAACCACTTTGGGTCACTCAAACGAATGAGTCAGATAAAGTATATCATCAAAAATCAACTGTTTACAGCCTGTGGCCGGGTCAGTTTAGTAAAATGCCTCCATCTTCCTCTATCCTTCCACCAGCAATAGCAGGAGATAAAATAGATATCAGGCACAATTAATTCTGTGTTGTTAAGTACCTCTAATAGTAACAACAAACTACCTTAAACTTGTCGAACGTAAACAACGAAACGCGACAAGGTGTAGGTAACAATTTCAGCAAACACTTTGCAGCTGTCATCGAGGTCAAATTATGTTTGCTTGGTGACGTCACAGCGCCCTTGGGGGAAAAGGGGGGGGGGATCCTTTGTGCGGAAGTGCCATCTATGGAAAAGAAACGTTGCTTTAAATATTATTTTGTTAACTTTTAATTAGTCAAATATGTTATGTGATTAAGGTGGGATTGAAGAGAGAATGCGAGAACGTCAGTTTTTTTTTTTTTTTTTTGCTTTTCGCAGTTTTCATGGCAAACAATTTTTTTCGGCAAACAAAATCAAACATCTCTCCAGTAGAATCACAGTGTTTAGTTTTATAAAATTGGTAATATCAACAGTTGAATATTTATCACGAGCACATTGGTATTTGAAGAGAAACTTTTTAGATATAAATAAATAATAATATTTAGCACCGCGTCTTACTACCCATTTGGGTTATACGCTTTAAGTACTAATTACTCTAATGGATAAGGAATTGAGAAGGTTGAAATAGAGGAAATGAACCCGCATTTGCGTGGAGGGCGAGTGGAAAACCATTTAGGAAAAACCACCCCCAGTTCACCCGACCGAGATTCGAACCTCGATACCGAGATTCGAACCTCGATCTCCCCGTCCTCAGCAGTCGAGATCAACACGACTAGCGCGTTAGCCAACTACGCCACCGAGGTGGGTGATATAAATAAAAAGTTATCCCCAAATTCTACGACACCCTTGATAGATACTCAATATATGTTAAGATTACCACGGAGATAAAATTAAACTCTATATTTCTATTGAAACAATATTTTTTTAATTTGCCGAAAAAATTTTTTACTATAAATATATTCAAAAAAATAATTCCCTCAAGGCGGCCGCATCGGTCAGCGAGAAAGTATCAACTGCTGTCAGGTCACACGGCTTAAAATACAAAGGTCTCTTTCTTATTCTGGAACTACTTCTCTATTCTATCTAACTTTATACTCCATTTAGCCCTTCCCCTACAACCACCCTTTGTAATGTCAATAAAAAAGAGAGAAAGGGGAAACCATGAAACTTCTTATCTCTAAGTAAAGAGGAAAGTTCACTGCTGGTACAGAGATTTCTTACAATTTTCTAAATATAGATCACTTTTTCATCAAGCCTAGTCTCAAAGCTCCAACAATATGTTTAAAAGGTCGCTAAAAATATGCTAATGTCCCACTTTAACCCATTTTTTCTATTAATAAAACTCAAATTATAGGAATGTTAAGGAAAAGAAGTCCTGTTTGAATATTTCAACTTTATTTTGGCGTGAACCATATTTTGAAACAAAGCATTGTATAGTTAAATATTGCGTTAGGGCTGAACGTCTGGGCGGTAGTTCCTCGCTTACTGAGATGGCCTCCTTAACTCGCAATCCCTACCACCCCACCTTAATTGATATAATCTTCTTAAAATACTGTCCATCCCATAGGTGTCACTAACTCATTTTTACCATTTCGTACCAAATGAATAACACGAATAATGAGTCTTATAAATGCGTTACTTTGATCATTTATGCATTGCTCCGAAAGTGGATTTTCCCAATTTTCTGAATAAAAGAAATCACTTTTACGAGTTACTAAGAGTGCCCCACTTGAGCAGGTTATTGGGGGAGGGGTGTGTGTTCCCCCCATCCTTACCACCAACGATGTCCATACTTTGTCTCCTATATCACTAAGTAAGCCAAGAAAATAGGTTTTGTTCTATTGTGAGCTAGATTAAAGTGCCCGGCGTTGTCCGAACGAAGTTAGTGGTCTCGTGAAATATGTTCGTATTAAAGGTTGAAATTTCTCCTTGGTGGTGAATTTTGATAGAAAAAAAAGTCATTTAAACATTCAGTAGTATATACTGATAGCCTGTGGCTCACCCAGTTTGGGGGGCTGAAATATGACAGAGTCCCCCTCCAAAAACCATAAATTAATCTTCAAAAACTTTCCAGCAAAGGACCACTCCAAATAGCTACTAAAGGCATCCAACTTTCAAAAATTTGCTGGGAAAGCACCATTCCAATTATCTTGTAGAAGCATGTAATCTTCAAAAATTGGCCAGATTAGAAGACCCATACCAAATGGCTCCCTGGGCATGTAATTTTCCAAAAATCTTCAGGCAAAGACCATTCCAAATAGCTTTTAGAGCAATTATTATTATTATTATTATTATTATTATTAGCACCACGTCTTACTACCCGTTCGGGCTATACGCACTTACGCTAATGTGTAATGGCAGGGTGATTGTGAGATGAAATGGAAGACCTACAGTTTAACGTGGAATCCGAACCACGGTGGAGGCCTGGCATTCCCCACATTCACAAGATGTCTTGTCAGAGGTGAAGGAAGGGTTTGGTAATCAGATAAATCTGTGCCGGGACCGAGGATTGAACCCCGGCCGCCAGCACAGAAGTCTGACACCTTACCCCTAGACCGCCAGGTCACCTTTAGAGCAACCATGTGCAGACTCTGGTAGCAAAGAACGTTGCCCAGGGTACACCACAGGAGGTTGTCTTCAAGTAGTACCCGCAATGAGATTATGTGATGGTGACAGTGGTGATCTTAAACCTAATTAGGGCTTGAATATACAAACCCTGGTGACCGTTGCGATAGTTTTCCTTTCGGGAAAAATAGCTATTGTACCAGTTTGAAATTGAACCCGGGTCCCCTAGGTTCTTAGCCAAGTGCACTGACCACTCTACCATGGGGCCGGTTACCAGTGGTTGGGATGGTAACGGACGGGTAGCAGAAGATTTTAATTGCAAACATTGGTTGAGAGTCACTCGTGTTAACCTAGGTGGAAATGGATATATTTGTTAGTAATATTAAATTATAGCCTATATCAAATGTGTTAACAAACTCTTCCGATAATACTTCCCTAAGGATTACCTAAGGTGACCTGGCGGTCTAGGGGTAAGGTGTCAGACTTCTGTGCTGGCGTCCGGGGTTCAATCCTCGGTCCCGGCACAGATTTATCTGATTACCAAACCCTTCCTTCACCTCTGACAAGACATCTTGTGAATGTGGGGAATGCCAGGCCTCCACCGTGGTTCGGATTCCACGTTAAACTGTAGGTCCTCCATTTCATCTCATAATCACCCTACCATTACACATTAGCGTAAGTGTGTATAACCCAAACGGGTAGTAAGACACGGTGCTAATAATAACAATAATAATAATAATAATAATAATAATAATAATATACACCTATGCACTAATTACACTAATATAATAGGAGTTTGTAAGGTTAAATTGACAGAAAGTGTACCTGGATTTGCGCGGAGACAGAATAGAAAACCATTTAGGTAAAAAACCACCCTCAGTTCTCCTGACCGGGATCCAGTCCCCAATCTCCCCGGCAGTCGAGATTATTGCGAGAGTGGTGCCTTAAAGCATGCGGCCACCGAAATGGGTTCTTCTAGAGCAGGGGTGGGCAAGATAAATGTTTCAATTTATCGACAGGCGTGGCGAATGAGAACTAAATTCACCACAATATTTAAAAATTAGGGCATTAGGCCGCTCAATCGAACATTTAAAACAACACACGCTGTTTTGAAAATGTTTATCAAATCATGAACTGTGCACTTTAACTATTTAGTTGAAACTGCCTCTGACGCAAATTATAGAAAATGTTAAATTGAAAATGTAAGACAATGTAACGCGAAATTTGACAATCCTTTAGTCTGACAAGCCACAGAGATATTTGCTCAGTACCTAAACTCAATGAACCTCAATATCAAGTTAAAACCAGCACATGGCATCAGGAAAAAAATGTATTCTACTCTGAGAGCTGGCAGAATAAAAATTCCCCACACTTTTTAATGGCCGAAAGGCCACTTGTGGGTATTGGTGACAGGGTTGCCTATCCCAGATGTAGAGTCTATAGTTTGTAGAAACAAAGTGTACTTGTTTTGTTTTCCAACAATCTCTTTAAACGTCACAGCATGTGGTGTGTGTTGTCCCTGGGCAAGATTTCATGCTTTGCCTGTGATTAATCTCAAGAATTTAACGGTGTGTCAGGCACGAAATCCACAACCTGGCACGTGACACTTACTATAAACAAAGTAATCGCCGTCCTGCCGAGTTTTACTACCTGTCCAGGCTTACGGGGAAGTTATGAGGAAGATAGACCTACAACTTGAGAGGGAGTGTACCCACATTCACGTGAAGGGAATTAGGAAACCATTTAGTAAAAAAATTGTTAAAAAAAAAGCAACCTCAGTCCACCCGGCTGGAATTCAAAAGCCAATCTCACCCTTCTCCCCTTCTTCGGTAGATCATACTATACTAGAGGCACAGGTCTTGTCGATAACAACCCTTGTGTTTGCGTCTTTGTCACCTCTATCGCCTCTTACTATTTACAGTATCATTCACGCTGGGAGCTATAGCTTGAAGGGAAATATCCTAACACTGCCATATTTCTATGTGACTGGAAGATCAGAAGCTTCAGAACCACTAATACAACCATAAATGATCTTAACCTTCTCTATGGATTAAATATCCAAACTATTAAGGCCCTGCCTACCCTCTCTGGTGGTGTGTTGAGCTTTCAGCTCTCAAAATAGATGGCGTTGCTAACGTTATACAAACTGGTGAATTCCAGCCATCAGGTTGGCAGGGTAACTGGTTTGTTTAAACAATTGGGAGGCTGGCTTACCAGTAATCAGCCGAGGCCGCAAGTAGACTTTTCCTAGAACTGATAGAGATAAGAAGTGTAGTGCAGGACTGTAAAGTGTGTATGTGACCAAGTTGGACTAAACGTGGAGAGATAAAACGTCAAGATACAATCATACTCTCGAGCAGAAAAATTAGCTCATCCATCCCAGCCAGCTAGACGCTTCTATCTGGGGGTTCAAATCCCTGCTGAGGGTATTTTGGGGAGATCTTATTCAATCGTTTCCTTCTACNTTCAAATCCCTGCTGAGGGTATTTTGGGGAGATCTTATTCAATCGTTTCCTTCTACTCTCTCACGCAAATGTGGGTACATTTCCTTAATTAATTCTGCCTCTTTAGGTATGAACTAATTACGCCAGTGGGTTAGGGATAAATACGTTTCAATTTAGAGGAAGTGCACCCGCATTCACGCGGAGAGAGAGTAGGAAAATATTTGATTGAGCCACGATCTCCCAGTCATCTGCAGACTAGTCTAATGTGAAAGTGACGCCATTGACAATGTGGCTAACAAAGTTGGATATTACCAGTCCTAATGTCTAAAAATAACAAAACAATTATAATAACATGACTTAACAAATCTTTAAAAATTACCTAAGCTAGAGGGGTGGGTGGGAGCTTACGTGAGGGAGGGAGGATCTAAAATCATGAAACGAAGCCTTAACACAATTTAAGGATGGCTCCCTTGCAATAAAAACTATGGGCCATAGATACAAGGCTTAGCAGCCGGATCATGTTATTGAGCAGAGTAGAAACGAACTCAGGTCATTACTTTATAACTATCCTTTTTAAACAAATCTTGAACTTTTTTTTCAAATAAATATCTGGGGAGGGTAGTGATAAATAATAATGTATATTTATTTATCAAAGAAAAAATTATTTAAGGTCAAATTAGAGAAAACTTATTTTTGAAGAGTTTGTCACTAACTATAATAACCTATATGAGAGAGTATGTAACTTACGATTTTGTCGTAACATTTATTTGAGTTTATTAGTAAGCAGGTAAAATAAAAAATAACTAAAATTTAATGTGCTAAATTTGGCCACTGTGCTTTGATTAATTTTTAAACTTTAAAGGGTAAAGAGGCAATAAAATATTTTAAAAGCAGTTTCATTTCGAAGGCTAGAACAATTTTGACTATAAATATATAGGTTATTTTTATTACTGATATCACCACGTCATACTACCTGTTCATGTTATACGCATATATGATAATCTAATTGGGTAGTAATGAGGAAGGAAGCATTTGAGAGGTTATCTACCAGCATTTTTATTTTGGGAGATGGAGAAACAATTTAGGAAAAACTACCCTCAGTAGACCCGACCACGATTTGAACCCCAAGCGCTCCGCTATAAGCAAGACAATTTAACACTGGAGTGACGCCTTAGACCACTAGGCCACTTAAGTGGGTATCTGTTATTTAATACGGTGTTTACAGTTTTCAAATATCTATAGGATTTACACAATTTTCCAGAAATAATTTTTCATCCTATTGGTAGATTTTAACTTGAGTAATATCTCCATGGTGTCAGCCTGCAAGCAGGCTATACCAGTCAAGAGGCTGCTGTATGTTGTCGAAGATAGTGCCAACATTTTCGGGTTTAGGGTGTAATGTGGTTAGCACAACGAACCCTCCGGCATTCTATCTCAGTTTTATAGACTGAAGCGCTACTTATTCATTCAAGTCGCTCCTCATTTGTCCTCACGAGATTGATTTTGGTTCCGTTTCGGACCCACTGCTTCGCAGACAGAATTGGAAGCACTAGGAATCGAACCCGGGAATTCGGGACCTGAAGTCAGTAAATCTGACCACTATATCACAGAGGATGTTGAGTATCAACTACTTACTTACTTACTTTTTGGTAGTGGGAACACAAAAGTTCATCAACTTTAATGGTTTTAAATATATTTTACTTATCATCGACTCCATGTCGTAGTCAAGAATGCTAAAGCGCTATGACTGAGAAATGATTGCGTAAATTAATCATCTCTAGTAACTTTGCTAGTTCGATTTCCTGTAAAGTTGAAATTACTTAGTACTAGCGTGTTACGAACTCGGCCAAGGCACAAGAGATTTTGAACATAACTATAAGTGCGTTACAGAGTATTAGTAACATTTACTTTCAGGTAAGAGCTATTTTAGAAAAATCACTTGCAACATCAGAATAATCGCTACATTGTTATATAGAAATATTTATTTGTATCTTAATTTTGATATTATTTCTACAATAAATAAAATAGTATCGCTACTCATCCGTTGTACTGTAAATTAGTAAATACAGATAGCCTAAACGCCAGTAAAATGATATCATTAAACATAACTTGCCCTTTACGACAAGCAGTTAAATAATCAATTATATCTATGAATTTATTTGTGCACCCTTTCTTCCGTCGACCCATGCTTCAAAAACATGTTATTCACAAGGATATAAAATAATATTTTGTAAATACTTTTCCACCTCAAAATTTATATAATCCATTGGATCTTGTTCGAAAGCAAATATAGTCACATTTTATTAATTATATAAAAATAATTATCGTGCGTACTTATTGTTCGGGATTCGATACATTTCTTCTGAAAATAGCGCACAAACTGCTAGAATGCAACAGATTAAAACTAAGCTAATAAAATAAAATAAAATTAACATATTCACACTTTGAGTACCAAAAACTTCGTTCATTAATTTTTTGAAAAATAACTTATTACAAAGTCAAATCCTAGACCGTAAAATAAATATAGTAGATAAAAACATAATGAGAACGTCTCCAAATTATATTTAGACCAAATTGTATTTAAAATAACTATGTTTGTAATGAGCAGGAATGTTTATTTTTATTTATTATAATAGTTGATTAAAAATTCAATGTACAATAGTTTTCATATACTTTGAACATTAAAACCTATTATTTCAACGTGTAGTGCTCAAGAAAGAATGTAGGATAAGAGTGAAGAATTTTACATTTTTTACTGCCTCAGTCATAAAACTTTGTGTATGGAGAAGCATGTGGTTTTTTCTTTGAAAATAATGTATCACTAAAGTAATACTCTCATTGAAGTAAATAGGGACCAACTATATTTATTCACACAGCAGTTAGGACTTTGTGAGTATTTTAGTTACTTAATATATTAAGATATTTATATTTAATTTGGCAAATTTTCATAATTGGACGTTGGCCCTTCTTATCCCAATGCACATGGTATTAATGTTTCTTTGAATCAAGGTCACAGAGATTAGCTTAACCCTCCATTGCCGCCTGAATTCCGATACAGCAGGTTAGCCAACGCTTGCAAAACGATACTAGCTATGTAAATGGGTAATTATCATACTAACGGCACCTGTTATCAACTAAGATAACTATTTGTAAATGGAAAAGTTTTATTTAAAACTATGTATTCTTACTAAAATGTCGACTTGCGAGTCGTAAGAGCTCAATATCGTCGTGATTATTGAAGCCAACCCAAATTTAAAAATACGTTTAAAAAGAAAAATAAATTATTCATTAACTAATATGTTATAAACAAACACTCTAGCTTAATTGTACAAAGAAAATAGATAAGTCTATTAATAATTTTTGTTTTCCTATTTAAAATGCATTGAAATGGAAACATTTTAACGAAAATATTTCAATAACTATTTTTAGCATGGTTTGAAAATTCCATAAGAATTATGAAAGATGCCCAGATATATTACTAAAATAAATAAAAAACAACAATGTTGAATTATTAGATTTTTTTGTTTATAACCGTGCATTTATGGTAGGCTCAGCCTTAAAGTTGCTAAGTACTGCTATAGCCGCATCTAAATATCATATTCTATAAACATCGAAAAATTAGATCTGGACACAGGAATTGAACTTGGGACCATCATCTTAGTATGCCTAATCACCAACACTAAACTATTCAGGAGTCATACAGTACCCGGAGACATTATTCACTTATATTTTAAGGCAGAGTCTGTGAAGGACCTGCGGAAGTTGTCATCTACACATGAGCGATCAATTAACTTAGCTGATAGATAACGCAGCCACCTTCGACACATCATCGGTTGTGATCCCCTTTTTCATTCTCGCTATCTTACAGGTAGAGAAAGTACTGTGATCGTCAAAAAAATTGAAATCGAGATTTTGGTGAATTTCGCTCTTTCATGACTCCCCGAATCCGAAAAAGTTGTTTTTCAATCCCCGTCTGTTTGTCTGTACCTCGAACTAGAGCCTAAACTATTTTACCGATCGAGCTAAAACTTGGTATATAGGTTTTTCATAGGGTAGCCCCGAGGGTTTTTGGAATTGGATCTCTAACCCTAAAATTAAGGGTAGTTTACAGAAGGGTGAAAAAAACAAAACTATTTTCTCAAAATAGGCTCTAATGATTCTGATTAAACTTCATTTCTAAGCATCAATCAACATTATAAACAAAATGGCTACTCTCATTTTTTTTCTGGCAAAATGACTTTAAGGGTTCCAGGCTGATGTGTAAATTCTATATTTTTTTTATCATATCTTCGAAACTATTTGATATATGAATTTACTTATCATTGCAAATATGTAGCTCTATCTATAATACAATTTTTTAAACATATTGTTATAAAAACAAAAATGTTCCATCTAAACGCATACATATATATATATATACTTTTCGAACACTAAAAAAGTATTGCGACCGTCTAAAAAATCTAACCCGAAATGTTGATGGATGTCAACGTTTCATGACCCCCGAACCCTAAAAAGTTGTTTTGAAATGCCATCTGTGTGTGTGTTTGTTTAACCTTAAAATTAGGAGTATTTTAATAAAAGGCGAAAAGAGAAAAATCAAATTTCTTCAAATTCGGCTATAACAATTTTGATTAAAATTCGTATATATGCGTTAACTAAGATTATAAACAAAATGGCTATTTTCATTTTCCTGCGATAATTACTTTTAGGGTATTTTACAGAAGTGGAAATTTCCATATTTCCGCAACTATTTGAAATACTAAGTAAATTATCATGGCAAAATCATAGTACTACTGAAAATTAAAAAAAACTCTTATTTGAAATACATCTTTATAAAACCAATAGTTTTTGAGATATTGGCAAACATATTAATACCATTTTGTGAGCTTTAGTTTTAAGGAGATACTACTTAAGTCTTAATGGAATAATTCTCTAATTCCATAGAGGAAGTATATAAGTAGGTCTTTCAAAGAGTTTTTTTCTTTAATCTCTTAGGGGAAACATGGGTACAGCAATAATCTATCCCTATCATTTTAGACTCAATAGTCAATATTTACCTTTTTTATTGGTCAAAATGTATAAATGATGAATTTAATAGAAATGCGATAACCATAAGATGTTCAACCCCGAATAAAATGATGAAAATTTTAACCGGAAGTCGAAATTTTAATACGAAGTGTTAACCCTTGTGGACCCAATATAGATTTTTTTTTCAATTATAGGCCTATTAGTGAGTATTTTAGTTCTTTAAAATGAAAATAATAAAATTTAAATCTGGTAGTCAAAAAATGTTGAACGTAAGTATAACGCGATTTTTGCTCGGGTTTGCTAATGTATATTATTTCGTTTTACATATACAGGTTGGCACGTGGGAACGGGTGGTTTTTAATAACTGGGTGATGCAACTTTAAATAATTTTAATATCCCTACAGATATGGCTATTTAAATGCTACAACTATGCCATTTATCATTTACTTTAAATAAAAGTAATTTCTTAAAGATAACAACCTTGAGATGGCCGGCCACCTTCCCTTCTTATGCATTCCTGTATTCGTGAACGCAAGTTCGTCGTTAGTTGCAGCAACGTCTCAATGGAGATCGCTTCAATCTCTTAATGAATCCAAGCTTTCAGTTAATTAATGATTTGAGATCGATGAGCAACCATTCGAATTTTAAAGTCTGCGTAGAAAGAAATCACACACCAAAAGACCTAGTGATCTCGCAGGCCAAATCATATCGCCGTTCCTTGTCATGAGGTGGTTTCCAAAATGATCTCGTAAAGTGACGATTTAAATTCTTGCGGTATAAGCTGTAGCTCGGTCCTGCTGAAATAATGTGGACTCGAATCACTCTAGTTCAGCGGTTCCCAAACTTTTTGAGTCGCGGAGCACTTCTCAGGAGAGAAATTCGTGACGGAGCACTATCGTTGCCCTTAG